>MU119358.1:0-129395 GCA_014904845.1 Acephala macrosclerotiorum
CATAATTCCATTGTTTATTTACATTTAATGTTTTGGTGTTCTTGGGGATGTGGCCCGTGCGACGCTAAAATTGCCTGCCGTCGTTGAGGGGATATCTTCCTCCAAACCTCAAACTCCATTAATCTTGCCGAGTTAGCATCGATGATTCCATTAACCCCATGCCAAGGCAACTCCTTCAACTGTCCCTTAACCTCCCACTCCGTACCAGTTATCGAACCAACCTCCTTCCACAACTTCTTGAAGGTCCACAAATCATGCATAAACAACTCTCCCCTTCCCTGATCAACGCTGTCCCTAATTCTAACGCCTGGGCCCACACTCGCAGTCTGTTTGCCAAAGATGACCTGTTGATCCTGGTCCTTCTCATTGAATGGTTTCAAGAATGAAATCATTCTAAAGCAAGCAGCTACTTGTTCTACCCAGGTGAACAAGTGGAGGAATGCTGTGGCTGAGATCATGTCCACCTTTCCCTGGAGAAGATCCACAGTGGATTTTCCTGGCGGCGCAAAGATATTTCCAGCATAGAAATGACCCCCAAGTCTGGCTCTATCGTTGAACAATTCATAGCCTAGCTCGAGAAACTCGGGGTACAGGTCCACGCCGTAGAGATTCTGAATAGGGGGGCCACGGTAAGCATACATGCAGATGTCTTGTCCAAAACAACAACCTATGTCCAGGAAATTTTGGGTGGAGTTGGGAGCAGTGAGACGGGAGAGGATGGTATCGAAGAGGCGGTGCTGAGTTCCTTCGAATTGGAGGAAGTGGGATGTGGTGATGCAAGGGTATGGATCTGGGTGTTGGGATGCTTTCTCGAGCTAAACGGGGATCAGTATTTGGTAGGTCAAAGTGGGAGAGGAGACTTACGATGGTGAAGATGTGAAAGTCGACACAGGCTGCAGGGATATTGCTGTACTGCTCGAGGAGCTTACGGGCGAGCGAGATGTCTCCAGAGATGGTAAAACCCTTTTGGGTCATGGGTAGAAAGTATTTTATATCGTTCTCACGTACAGGCAACTGTGCCATGGTGTCTTGATGCGCAGCGTGCGAGAGAGAGTAGGGTGGTGAGAACCAAGGAATATTGGAGGTATTTGTACGACAAGTGATGAAAGGCGACGGGTTGTGAAAGAACTAGAAAAGAGGGAGTGAGGTTTGGTAGTTCAAGCGGTTTAAAGTACCTGTCTACAATGGCTTCAAGTGTCTTGCGGGTCCAGAGAATTCACCTCTCGAAGTAGAAACACAACAGCCGTTAAGTAGGAGTAG
This sequence comes from Acephala macrosclerotiorum, assembly GCA_014904845.1. Lineage (NCBI taxonomy): Eukaryota > Fungi > Ascomycota > Leotiomycetes > Helotiales > Mollisiaceae > Acephala > Acephala macrosclerotiorum. The sequence goes on from MU119358.1 coordinate 1,261, forward strand.
TCGAAGTGATTACACCCTCACAAAAGCCGACAAGTCTCTCAAACCCATCTGTAGATGGAGTCAATGCATGGAGTCGCGTACTTCTACTCTTCATGGTGAATGAAGTCTTAGCCAAAGTCAGAAAATCGGAAAAGACATGAGAGGTAATGGCAGTCTGGCAAAAACTACTCAATAGCAGACCAATTGAACCTCGATCAAAACAATGCACGAATATGAACTCCCATTAAGCATGACAGAGCAGATTGTCTTTCTAGCAATGTAATGTTTCCCACGTGCAGTCAAGGCTCAAAGACCAATAACCTTTTCCTTGACACGCAAAAACACGTTTCTGTCAACGTTAAACATTCACTTGAAGCTAAGCCAAACGAAGCCAGAAGCGGAGCACCAGATACCTATCTGAATTATCACCTTGTTATATAAGAAGCTATGTTAAACAAAGGTAAGTTTGGGGTAATAAGTTGGTCGGAGTGAGGTCTGTCCCGACGTAGATACACAACGAAAGCCTTACAATGTTCTAGCTAGAAGGAAGACTTTCCAATCTCTCCTTTGAGTCTTCACTGATGAGCCAAGCCAAACCGAGGCAGGCTCGAGGCACTAGAGACTACGGAGCTAACGCGCCCTGCAGATGTGCAACAAACTTTCAACATTGCCCTCCTAGGCTTGGTATATTGATTAAAGCTGGTGGGGGACTATCCCCTCATCTTGAGAAGCTAAGCCAAGTAGGGACGAGTTTGGGGCATTGTCCTGTCTCCCCGGACTGAGATTTACGTAGTGCCGATGCAGATGAGCAATGAAACTTTCTCATTCTTCCAGAAGAATTGGGACATAGATGGCCAACGTCCTTCCCCTCCCCCACTAGAGCCTCCTTCTTGAAAGATCCTTTAGAAGATGTTAGGCTAAACAGAGATGAGATCAGAGCAATGGAGCAGCTGCAGATGAACCGCTGAACTCAGATATGCAACAAAACTTATCATTGTCCTCACAACATCAGCATTCACTCGATGTGCAGTGAAGCCATGAGTCAATGGGAAGCAGGACTAGAGCAGCTGGAGAGCTTCCGACAGGCTCGATGTGCAACGAAATTCGATAGACTAATGCTTTATTAGAGGACTTGCAGAATCAGTTGTTGAAGGAAATGCGTCTCAAAGCTCCCTCGAGACTCGAGACGCCTCCTTCTATTTAACCACAAAGCTTGGGACTGCGGGCTTCATTTCAATCCTAATCGCTGCAATCAAAACATCGGAGAATTGAGTATTATTACTTTGCAGATAGCTCGGCTGATGCAAGTGGCTTGACTAATATCGAGGATCATGACAATTCATCCCTCCATTTCCGCAACATAAACATGGGAAATGATTATCTGGATTTCATATTCAGAGAGCTCAGACTTGCACTGGTATTCGTTCTAAGCAATCGAGTTCTCAACCGCACTTGCGACATCGAAAGTGACAACAATGGGTGTGTATTGTAGTCATCCATTCTCTACCTTTCACAATTCTCCTATGTCCACCACTTATCGCATAGAATCCGCCATGGCAAGCCCTCACCACCTCCTCGTCTCCCTGCTCGTCCCATCTTCGCCCTCCTCGTTCTCGATCCGATGCATCTAAAGTGACAAAGAAACCCTGATAGTGGTATCATTCCTGTAATCCTTTTGCTCCGTTTAAGTCCGTCCATGCAACCTCGATTCCAATCCCAAAGGCACCGAGACCAGATGCAACCCGCTAATATAATCATACACCCATAAATCAATTCTAAAACAAAACGCTATGCATAACTCTCGTTCTTGTACCGTTGTTCTAATTCCCCACTCTTAAAATTCTTCAACTCGCGGAGTTGCGGCCAGGTGCAACTCTTCCGATTTCGCTGACCCATCTCAACTCGCGCAACTCGAAACCAAAGAAAATCCGGTTGTCCGACATAAAAGATCCTTTCTGTGGCATTCTGCATTGATTGATAGCCGCGGCGTGAGCTGTGAGGCGGTCAAAGTCGGAACACATGTACAAGTCCTGCCTCACCGACTTCAACCTAGAACCCTGAGCCTGAAAAAAAAAAAATATTCCCCCGTCTGTGCCTTCCCTGCCTCAAGAACGCTTCAATTATCCCGACGATCGAGAAATTTCTGCACCATCAAGAATTAGGGGTCCTTATCTTTCCCATGATATAGATATTTTGCTGCACCCGTCGTTCGACAGTTGTCCGAAAAGAGTGAAATTCAGGTACACAGCGTTCGGAATCCGAACGGCGCATGTCATTTAGGCGAAGGTGTGAATCCTTGTCCTTCCTCGGGAGTCGTTACGGTAAGAGCCCTGACGATCCCGCCAAGCCCCTGAGAATCCTAGATCTCCGTCCATCTCCGGTGCCATTAGAAGGCTGAAAGCTGCCAAAGATTGATCCTTGACTTCTCGAGTTCCCCTGCCCTGCCTTCTGTCTCCTGAAGCTCAAAACAATTCCGGCCAACTCCAACCTCCGGCACGATGGAATAGATTACGGGATTTGAGCCAAGATTTCGATGTGTCACGAACAGCGGGTGACTCCGCTACAAGCGAAAAGTGGGGTGCAGTTATGGGTTTTTGGTTTTCAGGATGTGGGTCGATTTCCTTCCAGAAGACGTTGGCATCCAAAGAAGTGGATGCGTTCCATAGGCACGGATGCCGTTTCATGTTACGTAATGTCGAAAATGCGTAGGAAAGTCGTTGCCAATGGTATCGTAATATCCTGACGAAGATTCGAAGGAGATCGCGTGGCCCGACCGTGATGCCACAATTCAGGGCGTGACCGCAATCCACCGCACTGGGACACCGTTGGCAGCTCGTTCGTAAGGTTTCGTGGGTGGCTTTCTCGGTGGCAATGCCCATTTCGCCCTGCCAGGCTTCTGATCATCCAATTTGCCCTTCTTGCGCATAAGCATTTCCATCACTGCTATTCGAATGAAGTCGCTGTTCTCGCGCATGTCTCTCTGGCGTGCCAGTGGGTTTGCAGCGACCTCGACAGGTGCTTCTTGCGTAGTGGTCCGTCTGCTGATAACGGATGGTGACGCGCCTTTCTTGGACCGTGAGACGTTGTATGTCTGCATCTGAATAGAGGCGGTACACTGTGTAGAGCTCATGGTCTGAGCTAGTGATGAAGGAACATGAGCCTCAATCGGGGCATTCGTAGTGGGGTTGAGGTATCGTCGTAGTGCTGGCGTAGGAGTATCCTCGAGTCGTGGAGGCATTCGTTCATCAGTGAAAGGGATTTGTGGATCAATAGTGATGATTGATCTCGTAAGGAAATCATCCGGTGGGATCATTGGCGTCGTGAGTGTTTGGAACGATCTGGCAGCATTACGCAGTGCTCGTAGTGAAGCCGTGAGATTCGACTTGAAAACCGACCGGCGCGGGGGCGTTGCGACATCAACATCAGACCTAGCATCGTCCTTCGATGGTGTTTTCTGGAAAACTCCGAGGTCCAATTCATCGATATCGATTTCTGGTGCGTATAGAGGGTGGTCTTCTGAGGTTCCAAGAGGCGATGAGAGGGGTTGTATTCTCCTTGAGGGGGTGGATCTCTTGCCTCGAGACATGGAGGTAGGAGTAACCAGCGAGCCCAAAGAAGGTGATGTCTCGTCGATAGAGTCATCATCCAAAGAAGGCATGGAATCGCTGGATAATGTTCTCGTAGACAAGACTGACTCCTGCCCGTTCTCACTACCTGCCATCTCTTCATCATCATCGGGAGGGCTCAGCAGAAAGTCCAATGGACTCTTTCCCAGAGACAAGCCTAGATCCTTCTCAGAATCCCCAGTATGTCGGAGTATAGCATCAACAGTCAACTTCTGCCCTGATCCGCTGCGACTCCGTCCGCCATTATGCCTCTGTGGTGGAATGGCCGTGATAGCAAGCAGCGCAGCGACCGAAGGAGGTAGCGCATCTGGGGAATGGATTCGTGCTCGTCGGTCTGCTTTTACAGAATCGCGCCTACTACTATGATGTCCCTTTCTTAATTGCGACTTCTGTTTCTCGTGGGCGATATGTCCTCGCATAGGTATGACGACGGGTGATGTAGGTGTGGTTGGTCTCGTATCGGTGATAGTCGTGGTGGTAGACATATCTTTCGTACTTGACTTGGAAGCTGACCTGATCTTTCGTTCCTCCGCAGCGCGTTCATGCTTGTAATCTATTGTCTTTGGTGTGTTCTGCCGAGTGAACAGGAAGGATCTTGGTTGGAGCATCGTCACTACGAAGGCCTAGGTACGGCACCTGCCTTTTACCAACCAGATCCTACGCCTATTACTTGATGGAAATCCAAACGCCAGCTTCGTAAACGGGATCGGGAGTTCTCAAAATAAGACGCTTGTATGCTTGGTCTCTCTGCCAACACGAGAGTTCTTCCAAAAGCCTTATCGGAAGGTTGTTGATGTTGTCTCCAGGAGTTCACTGCACAGTTGAGTTTGGTGATCAAGCTGGGGAGGCATTTCTCGGATCTTATCCAACGAACGGCATGTGCCCAGCTGAGAGTTTTTTGCTGGCGTGGGTTGACTTTTGTCGAGAAGTGTGAAAGGTGATCCTGCGTGGGTGACTGTGTTGAAGAGGAGAAGACAGCTGGACGGTAAGATGGGGACGTGGGTGTTGATGGGGAGGAAGAGTGATCGGCCGGGGCCGCAATTGAACTGATAAGCAAGGGACCTCTCGGAACGACACACGACCACGGCGCCCCCAATTTGCCCAACACAGCCGGCAGTACGGGGCAGTATATCAAACGACAACGTGCGATGCCTGTGACTCTTTTCCAACCACGGGCCTACTGTACTGCTCTCGCCAGCACCAAATGCTACCGAGTCAGATTCTCTGGGACAGAGTTACAATGGACTTCCTTCTGTTGCGGGACTATTGCGGGACTATTGCTGGACTATTACTATTCCTCTATGAATGACGAATGGCGAATGGCATAGCTGAGGAAAAAAGGAGATTGTATCCTCATCTGAATCAAAGGATGAATCGAGCAAACAAATGCGGTTACGGTTCCTTTTCCCACCATCGCCTTGACCGAGTCCCAGCCGGCCGTGAAGCACACTTCCCGTTTGACACTCAGCGCCCGAAGTGGTTTACCCGTGGGGGATTATACTTTGGCATTTCCTGATTCCTCAAGTGTTACCTGTGCTGGGCGAGAAGGGGTGAGGATTTAGTTGTTATTCGATGACCATTGCACTGCGTTTGCGACGACGACTAGGGGGTTCGGCCACAGGCAGGAATAAATGACTGCATCTTGCATGCCGCCATGGCGCATCTTTGCAGGGTCCATTCAAAGATTGATAAGGCCGGATCCATCTTAAAAATGCTAATTACAGTCGACCCAACGGACCTGATGCTGGCCGAATAAGAACGATCCTAATTATGCTCTCCACACTCGCAAGAGCCCACCGTGTTGAGACTTTGCCGGTACTCATGCGGTACTTGGAGTTGCTTTTGTACACGCAAGAAAAATATTTTCCGTGCGCCTCAGGGTCTTCTCAAACACGTCGACCTGCAGCCTCACCGCTTTGCTCGTGTGCCCTGGCATAGGTTGGTTCCATATTGACATCGTTATGAAGACACAAATGCAGGACGAGTCCATCGCCCGAGGCCACGTCCTTGCTGGAGCAGGAAGGTCGTTCACGCTCCGTGATCGGCACCTCTCGAGCTATGTTGATATAGTAGTAAGAATGTGGAGAAGACAGAAAAGTGGCCTTCACGACGAACTCTTGGCATTGATTTGCTGTCATGGCGGAAATCCGGCAGAAGCATCCCACTTCTACGGCCTACGTTCAGCCAGCAAACATATGGAAAGACATGAAAGCTGTCCCCTCGGTCTTTTTCATAAGCCTTACCTTGGTGCCCAGGGCCCGAAAGGAAGGACTCGAGATTTGATTTCACGCCATTTCCATACCTAGGCAAGAAACCCTCACGTGAGCCATCCCAGCACCTTCCAGCTTCGCAACAGATGAAGATCTCATCGTCTCTGCACACCCTCCCAACCTGCAGGTCGCCAATTCGATCTTCGTCTTATCAGTAACCTGTCAGATCCTCTGTCCGCCCAACCGGGAATCAAAGTAACGCACCCTGATTTTCCTTGGCGCTTCCAGAAGATGGTCACAAGGGGAACTGAGGCATTTTGCTCGCACGCACCCTCGAATTAATATACGGCACAGGAAGTCTAACTGGTGCCTCGATTTGGAAGTCTTTCGGCATAAATTTGATCTTTCTACCCAATCTTCGGTAAAAGCACTCCTCGTCAAGCTTTTTGTGCATGAGCATCTTCCCGTTCGACCGGGTAAGTCGGTCGCACTTGCATTAATTGAAGAATATTTCCAAGTGAAAAATACAAAGATTTGTCTTCACATCTTTGTGCTGGAAAATAAGTGGCACCCGAGGTTGGCGACGCAAAATAAGTTATACGAGACACACCAGGATAAGTGAGACTCGGTGGCCAATGGAAGTCTATTCGAGATCGCGTGGAACGACGGAACAGATTGAAACACAACAACTAAGCACTAGCTCTTCACAGTAGAATCAGGAGGAGGTTCAGAACTTGCTAGTCAGAAACATTGTTGTCTAGAAAAGGACTTGTAAGTGACATAAAGAGGTTGAGAGGCTTTCGCTTAGCAGGTCGAGAGGACTTGATCCAAGGGAAAGCGGCTCTATTATCAAAGGATGTATTCTATATTCAGTGTCACAACTGCACTGCATTGCTCTCCTTCAACTTCATTCGTCTTCGCCAAGCACGAGCAGGTACATGATACGTGGAAGACCTTGATACTTCGACTTCTTGATGAACTTCGTCACCTCCCAAACTATATGCATATGATCATGATACCGGCACTCAGCTCCCTTAATCAGCATCATCCGTAAACTCTATTAAGCTCGGCTGCCTTTTTCACGTGATTTACGAGAATTTGGCAATCACGATGTTTCGCGCCTTCCTACGCGTCTGCCTAATTGCTACGCGACCCTCCAGCATCAGACACTCAAGCGTGTCAACTATAAAATGAGCAGATGAATTGATTCATGGCATTGCGAACAACATCATGGCGAGCCAACGAGAGCCCGACTCTGATGCCGTACGAGATGACGAGATGCAGTATGGCCATGGGTCAATGACCATGGACGAGCTTGATCTAAAGTATATATTCCGAAGGCGCGAGAGGAACATGCTGACCCTTCAAGATATGGTGGTGAGAACGCACCACGACCAAGAAATCACTCCAAGACGCCTCTATTCAAAGAGCTTCTTGTCTCGCTCTTCGATCCTCTCAATGAAATGAAGAATCGCCCAACTGGACCGAAAGTCGCTCGTAAAAAGCAAGGACCTCATGGACCTAGTAACATGAGTCCACACGAGCAGCGGCAAAACATCATTGAGCGATTCATTTCACGATGGCGCAATGATGTTGGCAACGACTTCTACCCCGCTCTTCGCCTCATCTTACCCGAGAAGGATCGCGACCGTGCTATGTACGGCCTCAAAGAGAAAGCTATTGGGAAATTGATAGTCAAGATACTTAAAATAAGCCCCGAGTCGGATGCTGGGAGGAGTCTTCTCGATTGGAAGTTGCCCAGCAAAACTGCTGCCACTCGCATGGCAGGAGATTTCGCCGGGAGATGCTACGAGGCGCTTTCTCCAAGAGCTATGAGACGCGACTTTGGCGACTTGCGAATTGCAGAAGTGAATGAGCTTCTAGATAAACTTGCGGCCGTCTCAAAAGAGGAAGAACAGCTACCCATCTTCGAGACCTTCTACAATAGAATGAATGCCGAAGAACTCCAGTGGCTGATTCGCATCATTCTTCGACAAATGAAAGTTGGAGCTACGGAGAAGACCTTCTTGAATGTAAGTTCTTCTTCCACGTGTCGACTAAATGCTGATTTGACTTCAAGATGTGGCATCCAGACGGCGAAGCACTTTTCAACGTCACCTCGAGCTTGAGGCGGGTATGCTGGGACTTGGCAGACCCAGCTATAACTCTCGATGCAGAAAATAGGGGTATCAAACTGATGGAGTGTTTCCAACCTCAACTTGCACAATTCCAGATGAAGACTGTTCCACAGATGATCGCCAAAATGGGTTTGCCAGAAAAAGACAATGACTTTTGGATCGAGGAAAAATTAGATGGAGAGAGGATGCAGTTGCACATGACAACGGACCCAGACGTCAAGGGCGGGCGAAAATTTGGCTTTTGGTCGCGAAAGGGCAAGGATTATACATATCTTTACGGCGATGGCCTTGAAGATGAGAAGTCATCTTTGACCAGGTTTTTGAAGGACGCGTTTGATCCGGGCGTTGAGAACATCATTCTTGATGGCGAAATGATCACCTGGGACCCTGCAACAAATTTGATGGTTGGTTTTGGAACTCTCAAAACGGCCGCTATATCCGAACAGCGGAATCCATACGCGGGCTCAGGACACAGACCTTTGCTTCGGGTATTCGACTGCTTGTATCTGAACAACCTGGATCTTACGCAATTCCAACTGAGGAAACGACGTGAGGCACTAGAAAAATCGGTCAGAAATGTCGAAATGCGTCTCGAAATCCACAAGTACCAAAAGACGAAGGATCCAAATGTGGTCGATGAGGAACTGCGTAAAGTCATTGCTGAAGCATCTGAAGGGCTTGTCTTGAAAAATCCACTCTCAATGTATCGGCTAAACAGTCGAAATGATGATTGGATGAAAGTGAAGCCGGAGTATATGACTGAGTTTGGAGAATCCTTGGACTGTGTTGTAATAGGAGGATATTATGGCTCAGGTCATCGAGGTGGGACGTTATCATCCTTCCTATGTGGACTCCGTGTAGACGACAACAGGATCAAGGCTGGTTAGTATATCTTGGAACATTTGCAAGATTCGCTGACACTTGTATCTGTAGGTGATGATCCAATGAAATGTTTGTCGTTCTTTAAGGTTGGTGGAGGTTTCAGGGCCGAAGACTATGCTAGAATCTACCACAAAACAGAGGGCAAATGGATCGATTGGGATAGGAACAACCCTCCGAACGATCTCATTGTGCTAGGAGGTGGTGACAAACAAGCAGAAAGGCCAGACGTGTGGATCAGACCATGCGATTCTGTTGTCTTGGAAGTCAAAGCAGCTTCCGTCGGCGCTTCGGAGCAGTACGGCTTCAGATATAGTCTACGCTTTCCGCGCTTCAAGCAGCTGAGAGACGACAAGACTTGGAAAGAAGCGCTTTCGACCTACGAATTTATCGAGTTGAAAAATCGAGTTGAAGAGGAGTCTTCCAAGAAAAAGGAGTTGAAGGTCGATATGAGTAGACGGGCGACGAAGCGACAGAAAAAAGACTTAGTCATTTCTGGGAATGACAGCAAGATCAACACACCATACGCAGGACCTCGGACCAAGGCCTTCGAAAATCTTACCTTCTGCGTCACAGAAGGCATGGTACAAAAGCCGAAGAAAACGAAAGCCGAATTAGAACAGATGATTAAGAGCAACGGAGGGAGCATCACCCAAAAGCCAACGGAGGAGGGTATCATTGTTATCGGCGACAAAAGAGTCGTTTCGGTTGTGAGTCTGATCAGAAAGAATCAGATCAACATCGTGAAGCCTATCTGGCTGCTTGATGCCTTGAAGCAAGTTGAGATCGACGGACCCGAGAAGCAGCGATTCTTGATCCCATTCGAACCTAGCCATATGTTTCATATGCTTCCAGAGTGGCGAGAGCATGTCGAGGGAGCCATCGACGAGTATGGCGATAGCTATGCGAGGGACGTGGGCGTCGATGATCTTAGACATATCATGGATAGCATGATACACCCGAAGAACTCAGAATTCTCAGCTTCGGACTTCCTCTTCGAACTCGAAGAACGAGACAAAGGTTTTGACGATTTACCTGGATCCGTGTTTAGGAGATGTGTGGCCCGATTTGTGCTCACTGAGGACGACCAGGAGAGCTCGAACATCGATCTTCAGATCGCTAAGAGTCAATTGCTGTTTGGTGGTGGTACCGTCGCGGAGGACGATGATGATGAGATAATTACTCATTTTGTGTTAGTGCACTTGAGTTCCCAGCAAGTCAAATCTTTGCGAGAGAAGATTTCGCGGAGACGTGGAAGAATACCGAGGGTCGTCAGTCTGAAATGGCTGAGTGAAAGCTGGGCTGAGAAGACCATGCTTGATGAGGAGCAGTACGTAGTTATTGCTTGATTTTTAGCAGGGAGTGTTCTTCGTAATAAGAATTCCCGTCGTCGGACAGATTGTACTATACAAGTGATAGTGCGCCAAGAGAGCCGGGATGTCATGCTGGTGGCCTTGAAAGACAAACGGCACATCGCTTGACCTACAGTTTTAACCAACGTAGGTGGGTCATCTCCAGTATATGGTAAATGACAGATGTATTGGTCAATCATTTGGTATTATACTCGCTAAGCTCAAATTGATTCCCATTTAACCTCACAGCAAGCACTGATGCCAACGTAATGCGTGGCTTTAGCAAACGACTCCGTTTGAATTCAGATTTAATATATAACACAGCAAGAGTCCTTCACCCTTTTCCAGCACAAGTGTACGTCGTTTGGTACAGCAAGCCAGCCACATCTTAACAATAGACCCATGGCAATGTGTCTTTCTTCCATGCTTCTCCCAATGGAAAGGGTCACAAGCCTTCAGTTGATCGCGATTGCGCTTTTCCTTCTAGTCTTTGTTGCGACATGTATCGCTCTCGTTATAGTGCCTTTGTTTCCCTTACAAGCATTGCCTCCAACTTCAGAACAGGTCAGTTGAGATTAGAGATATTCAGTCGTTGAATACTAATTCTGGTGTTGGCTAATGGTTGAACTTCCAAAGAAATACTAGTGATTTGCTTCCGAGAGAAAACAAGCACCCAAAAGGGGAGCTTTTCCCGTCCTTTCCGACACTGGCTTCGTTTCGCCGAAATACCTTCGTTTTGAAACGAGCGCTCGCTGGATATGACAGCGATCCCGCAGCCTACGCTATCAGTCTCGGAGAAGTTAGCAAAGAGATTTGTGGCGTGGTCTCTCAGAAATGCAAGGATGACTACGACGAGCTGATCGCGGAGGAATATCTCGAACGATATCGGAAATGTTACACTAGAGAACATCCACTTCAAATGCCAACGCTTATTCCTGTCTTTGAGAGCATTCACATCTTTTGGCCTTGGTAGATCTCAATGAGAGCTAAAGAGCGTAAATGGGCAGCGGTGATGGGATTTAAGCCATTTCACCATCCATTTCGGCTTGTGATCAAATTTATAAGATATCTCTGGGCGAAGAATAAGGCATCGGCAGCGGTCACCCCAAAAGTTCCAACTTTCGGAGAGCGTGAATGGATGCGAGAACTCAAGACTTCTAGGAAGAAAGTTTTGAAATTTTGTCAACATGCTGGCAGTGAAGCAAACGATTTGGCGATGCCATCGGAGAACATTTAGCGGTTGAGAGGAGTGGCAGGTGACAAAAAGAAAGAGTTGGGACACGTCTTCAACACGATCGAAATATTGACCGATGACCTTAGAGACTGTGAGCAGTCGCTCGCTGCACTCCAGGTCCGCCATACCATCGAAAGGCTAGCTCATCAGCTCCCCGAAACTATTTACAAGGGCAGCGGCGTTGGTCCCAGGTGGCAACGGCTATGGAAAGATCTTTGGCCCGACGCATTAACAAATGAGAAAAATACATTCCACGGAGTGGCAAATGGCTGCAAAGGATGGGACAACAAAAATTTCGCCACGAAAGGAGATCAGCTCTTCGCAGATATGAATATCGAGATCCATGCATACGATAAGTCTTGTAGGAAATACAAACACTCCAATGAATATATTAGGAGAATTGTGAACATTCTGGAGCTGAAACTCGATGCCTTCGGCGAAGTGGACTGGGAGGAAGAAGTCAACAAGTATCTGGTGAAGGCGGCACCAGTGCCGAAGCCAAAAGAAGAAAGTTAAGAATCCCCACCTGCCCCCGCAACACCAGTTTTGTCTAGAAAGGAGAGGAAGGCGGCAACGAAGGCAACGCAAAGGAAGCTGGTCCTTGCTGATTCCTTTCTAGATTAGGATGAGCCAACGAATGATGGGGACCATTGAATATCGAGGAAAACACGATTGTTGTTGGAAACCCGAATCCCGAGGAGGCTCCATCTCCTGAGGCGGCTTCAATTTCTTAAGTGACTCACTCTGTTAAGCTAACCTCAGGTCATAGTGAAACTTTAAATGCTGAGGATTCAAATCCCGAGGAATTAGCGAGAGAGAAAGCCGTTATCAAGGAAGTGTAGGCGGCACGTCATCGAGAGAGGGGTTGGTACTGGGGGGAGGGGCGAGGAGCACCATTCACCCTTTGTGGGAAGATGTGTCTGGCCTTCAAATCTGTTCAGCCCAAGAAATACGACATGATGAGCATGAAACGACAACGGACGTGTAATGGTAAGCTGACTTCCCTCCCTCCTTGCGAAGTAAGATCTTGCGCTCCAATTTCCCTCGTCCAAAACTTCTCAGTCCCAATCTGTGTGACTTACTCTTCTGCTCACTCCCCTCCAAACACATCACACACTGTCACGTACTTAAGCAGTTCTCTTGGCTCTTGACTTCCTTTCCATAACTCCTTCCTTCTCAATAAAAACATTTCCACTTGGCTTTCAAGATATGTCAGCGAGTTTCCACTTCCACTTTATTTGCTCTCTCATTTGTAATTTCATTGAGTTCTTCATTCGTTCCAAGTACATCTCGCAAGCTCTTCGCAAAAGCAATCTATGTTACACACTTGCCAGCATGTCCTCCCCCACGATCAACCGGTACTACTATCAACACCATATCAAAATCTCGCTCTCGCAATTTTCATGTTCACGCTGGTCGGCCATATAAACATCAGGGTTCAGTCCGAGCTTGATCTCGCCATCACTCCTTTGTATCTACGATCTTCAACACCTTGAACCCCAGCTTGGCAAAGCCCATCTTGCTGTCTTTCTTCAATTCCTCATCATTAGTAATCGTCTCGCACATACCCCGCGCGACATCGTCAATCAATTGGAGTTTGTGCTGCTCTTCATCGTCGCATTCGCAAAGTAGGGAGCTATCGAGTGGAATGAGACGGAGTCCATCTTTCTCAACGGCTATTTTGGCAGCCAGTCGGATGGCTGGACTGCTGGAATTTCGGAAGCCTGGAGGGCCAAAGTTGCCTTCTGCGGCGAGTAGGAGGGTCAACGCACGGGCTATGAGCGGGTTGAGCCTGTCCTTCTCCCGCTCTAGATATTTAATTGCACTAAAAGCAACTTGCTTATCCTTGTCTTGACAGAAGAGTCTCACTGGAATCAGGGCAAGGTCCTCTTTGGTAGCTGAGGTTATGAACTGGATAGTTGAACATGTCATTATCCTCTGGTGCGCCTTTTCCGCATCGACTGCTTGTTTTATGCGGTACTGTTGCCTTTCTTCCGGGATGACTGTGTCCTGTAAATAGTTTTCGAGTGCACTCATAGAGAACTTCCATCCCTGCTTCGAGAAGAAGTGGTCGGCAATAAGTTGGATGACCTCCTTGATCCAAGACCCAGTCAACGCTTTCTGGTCTTCCTCTGTCTTCGCGGCTCTGAACTCTGGAGGCATGTAAAAGTCAAGGCAAATGTCCATTTTGACTTCCTTTTGGTAGTTTCTCCACATCAACTCGCAAGGGCCCATAGTTTCATTATCTTCTTCGCTTCTGGGAGCAATTTTGAGCTGCCAAACCCAATCGGGATCCATTGGTTTCAGATTTGGCCTTATCTTCGAGTACCAGAGGAGGTGCCAGCCTAGGTAATCGATTACCTGGCCGGTAATTGCATTGTCATGAGGACGCATCGTTGATAGAGATCGATTTCTAATATGGTCCCAGTGCAAATCAAGTTTGTCCTTCAAAAATCTGAATATGAAGAGGTATACCTGACTCGTGAAATCGAATGGCGCCCATCCTGCTCGCATCAGAAGTTCCGACTGGCGAGCAGTCACAGATTCCTTGATAAAGGTGGCGCTGGACTTTCGCTGGGCCAGCTTGGAGCCCCAGAAGTATGGAAATATCGGCGGCAGGTTATTCTTGGCGTCATCTGCGTTTGCAGCCATGATGATGTGCAGATCGTAGAAGAACTTTTGCAGGGTATACTTGTTGCGGATGTATCTATAGACCCCTGGCATCCAAGCGCTTTCTTTAGTCTCCGGTCGCACGAGGCCTGGGAACAGCTGCAAGACTTGTTCACCATTCTCAACCCCAGTATAGACCTTTCTGAGCTGGGCACGATCGTCGTGCTCCTTCTCCCTCGAATCAGCCATATGTTTCTCCAAAGCCTTCGCCCCTTTCTCAACGTGATGTTTGATACTTTTAAAGCTGTTGGTGGCATCGTGGACTTTTGGATCTGGTTCCGAAAGCTCCTCCAAACCATAATTTGTGAGACTCTTAGAATACTCCAGAGCTTTCATGGCCTCGATCAAGTCCTTGTTGTCTTGCCGACAAATCGAGTTGTTGCAGAAATGACTTATCCGGCGGAAGCATGCTGGATTCATGTGGTCTTGCTCCATCTCGTTTTCAAGGATGCGTTCGTAAGAGTCGTTAGCCCTTCCAAAAATCTTTCCTACATCTAGTGATTTCCATGGGTTGTCATCAGAGCTTTCCACGAGCTGAGAAAAGTTAGCTTGACTGAGTGGATGTCGGTCTTCTTCAGTATTTGCTTGTTGGTATCCTGTTGGGAGATTGGGAAGATGTTTGTATTTCGCAAGACCGCCAAAATAATTCTCGGAAATATAGTTCATTGCCTTGAGACAGACCTCGTTGTAGTAAAAATAGAGCTTCGCGAGATCGGAGGACTTGGAGTCCGAGTCAGGGATAAAGATGTTCTTTCCGAAAATAGCTTGTTCTCCTCCGGATTTTCGGGCTGCTTTGTTGCGGGCCGCAATGAGGTGTGCCAGGGAGATGAGGAGGGCGAGCTCGTTTTGTTTGAACCTGAATCCAGCATTAGCTCCTTTCATAAGTGAGATGCAGGGTGGGATTTTCAAGACTTACCATCCTTCGTGAAATAGTTCACTCTTGCTCTCCTTGGTCTCCTCTTTCGATTTCTCGGGATCAATCGGACTGGCGATGTTATGTTCGCTGATATTGTCATCACCTGGGACAATTACATTTTGCGGTGAGTTCAAAGGCGTCTTTGGAAACTCCTCATGGGCAGTGGCTGCCTCGATAGCGGTGTTTTGCAGAGACGAGATCTCGACGCGAGGTGTTTGGGTTGGGGTTTGTTCCGAAGACATGTTGATGCTCTGACCTGTTGCTTTTGAGATATGCTTGTAATACCTGAAGTTGTGTGATTGAAAGTATGGATGGGTCGAGGAAAAGATGTTTTTAGGAATGGAGAAGAGATGCTGCATAAGATGAGACTCAGTCTTTTATGCTGAATTTTGAATTGGAAATAGCCTTGTGGGTCATTCTGGCCGGAGAAGACGTTCATGAAGTCATGGAGGGCCGTGAATCATCGAACTGCCAGTGATTCAATGAAATTGGGCCCGGAACTCGGAGCCTCACTCGATTGAGCAACAACGAACATTCTCCTTCTTCTCCGTTCTCTTGAGATAAAAATCCGACAAAAATGATCTGCTCAAAGGAAGAAAGATGGAATATCAGTTCATAGCATACGGGAATCTCTGGACTGAAATTCCTGGCTTTTCGAAAGACAAATTTTCTTGCCGATCAAAGACGCTCAAGTAAGAGACCTTGATGCTCACACTATAGTACACAATGAGAAGACATCTACTGCAACGTAGAGCCATCCAACTCCGAAACGCCTACTGCCAACTCGACTTTTGGGTATCCCGCCATGCCATATAGCTCAAATCCTCTTCCTTCCGCGTCATGACTGGCCCCAAGACCTCACTTCCTAAGCTAAACTCTGATCTGGCAACCAGAATACAACCTCCTTGTCCGCAGTAGCAAACATATTGTATCTTGGATTGAATGCAATCAACGCCGAGTCACCCATGTAATCCAGCTCATGAACCGGTGTCATGGACTTCGAAGTCTCCGTCGAACTAACCAAAGTCTCCCAGACGAGTATACTGCGTTGCCGAGTTCCGCTCAGCACATATTTTCCATCAGGACTGAAGCAGCAGTCTCCTGTGCTCGGGAACAGAAACTCATTGGAAGTAGGATCCATGCTCTCGGGGTTGTGGTCTCCGGGCCCAAGTCTCCGAACACCGCCTCGATCACGACGAAGGTTGGCTTTGACATGGCCATCAAAGGCGTCGAGAAGGAAGTGTGAATTGCCACTAGTGCCAAGGAGAAGATGCTTCCCGTCATTGCTAAATTCCAACTTATTCCATCCTCTGTTAAGTCCTTCACCCATCTCAGCTCCATACGGTAACATATCAAAGCTCGCAAATGGGGCTTTGTCGAAATTCCTCAAATCATACAGCAGAATTGCTGCAGCTGTCGGAGAAGCAACGGCGAAGACTTGGCCAGAGGGGTCCCAGGCAGACAGATAAGCGCCGTGGAGATCAAGCCGTCCGGCTACGTTTTTGGAAGCACAGTCCCAGATTCGGAGGGTGTTGTCGTACGCGCAGGAGAGAAAGGTGTCTTGTCCGGGGTGAAGGGATAGACACGTGACTTCTGCATCGTGGCCTTCGAAATAACGGAGGTAAGAGTTGTCGTGAGTTGAGAGGTAGCGGATTGTATCTATCATATATCAATACTTATATCTTTAAGGTTCCGAAGAGGGATAGGGTAGGTACTGTTCAGCTTGGTGCTCGAATGAATGATACATCCTGTCGCGTGACCGAAAATCGCGTTTGCGACTCCGTACTTGTGGCTGAGGCATGTCTTATGGTGTTTGCCTTCTTTGACGTTGTATAATTGCATGCTATTGTCACTTTCAGATGTGAGAAGTAAGCCACCTTCATCGTCGAAGTCAAGAGAGGTTATGGTGGTCGGGGCAGTGGCTCTTGCGCCAGGGATTTGTGCTTCGCGCTTGTAGTGCTATACTTTGTGAGCATGGGATGAATAGACAGGCGGGAAGCGCACCTTGGTCGGACGGAAGATTGGGATCATGTCTGCAAGTATAGCGGTTGCTTGAGACTGAACACCGTTGGCTCTTGCTGCAATACCATTTCCCATAGGAGAGTCGATTTGCATAGGTGTCGAAGACATCTTTGCCGATTTCTTGTTGCACCTATTGTTTTTAGGGTATGAGATAGATCAAGGTTCGTCAATTGACCAAGACATAACGTTGGTGATGTTTGCGCGCAGCTAAGGAAACACTCAAAGCCTCCTCAAACCAGATATCCGCGTATGCACGTGATGCCGTCAACACCCCTGCAAGCACTGGACGTCTTGGCATCTCTTCCGATACCGCCGAGGTGCAAGTGGACCCTTGTGCTGCACCACAACGCAACGCAGGCCGAAGCTATGCTTGTAAGCAGCGCCAGAAAATAATCACGGAAATTGGCAAAAGGTGTCCATCCTATCTTTGAGGCGACACAGTCAGCTTTGTAACCTTCATTGTCATACAAAATCAACTCGAGTACGACCTATTAATTGTCGTGGTTGGTGTCTTACAAGCTGGCGGTGCGACAACGGAAATTTCAAGCCCTCTTTTGAGGGCAGAGGAGAGCTTCTTTTCCTGCTGTAAACATGGCTACTACTTTGGGGTAAGTTAGATTCTTGGGGGGATAGGATGTCTGCTAATGACGACAGAGCATTCGTAGCTGGTGGCATAGCTGCTTGCGGGGCAGTTACAGGTAAGCCCAGGCTCTGAAAACCATCCCATTTTCCAGAGGTTTAACAGTGCTAATTCGTTCATAAGCCACGCACCCATTCGAAACGGTCAAGATTCGGTAGATATGCTCTCAATTCACTTCGAGGAGCTCGCGCTGACGAGATGAAAGCATGCAGCTTCAGGGCGAGCTACAAGAGAAAGGGTTACAACCACGACTATACAAAGGACCATTCCACGGAGTCAAAGTTATTGTAGGAAATGAAGGATTGAGAGGTATCTATCGCGGAATAGGAGCAGCATACATCTATCAAATCCTCCTCAATGGCTGCAGATTAGGCTTTTATGAACCAATACGGCAAACCCTCACAACCGCTCTTTACACGGATTCGAAGACACAAAGTTTAGGAATCAATGTATTTGCGGGAGCTACGTCGGGGATACTGGGTGCTGCTGCTGGAAGTCCATTCTTCTTGGTGAAGACGAGGTTACAGAGTTTCTCTCCGTTTGCACCGGTGGGGACGCAACATCAGTACAAGAATGCGGTGGATGGGATGCGCCAAATCTTCAAGGCTGAGGGGGTCGCTGGGCTGTATAGAGGAGTGGGAGCTGCTTGTGTACGAACGGGATTTGGTAGCTCTGTGCAATTGCCAACATATTTCTTTGCGAAGAGAAGGCTGGTTAAGCATCTCGGAATGGAGGAGGGTCCAGCGCTGCATTTGGCAAGTAGTACTGCAAGTGGTTTCGTGGTGTGCTGCGTGATGCATCCTCCAGGTAAGCTCTTCCCGTTCTCGGTCTCGGTCTCGCTCAACGCTCATGAATTTAGACACCATCATGTCCCGGATGTACAACCAGAATGGCAACCTTTATCAAGGTGTATTTGACTGTCTTGCAAAGACAGTGAAGACCGAAGGCTTTTTGGCTATCTACAAGGGTTTCCTGCCTCATCTGGCAAGAATTTTGCCCCATACCATCCTGACTCTCAGTTTGGCCGAGCAGACCAACAAGCTGATGAGAAAGTTCGAGGATAAAATCCTCCCATCCTCGGTCAAAGACAATCTTTAGATGAAAGCCGAGATATCCTAACCCGAGTCCGATGATCCTAAGAACTATCTGTATATATGATATCTCGCATGATAGCCGGAGTCCTGGAGAGGCGTCGGAAGAGCCTGGCAAGCCGACATATGGCTGGAATGGGCGAGAGTTAAGCTTCAGCCGTTGATAGATCTAGAGCAGCCATAGCATAGAACACTATCCTGGCCAACTGCTCTTGGAAGACGTGATACAGAGTTTTGGTCTCCTCCCCATCCATAGATTCCATCGGTACCTTCTTCAACCGGCAGGCCGCATAGGCCACAATCTGTTGTCTCGTCCACAGGAAGTGGTTGTAGCTTGCTTGAAGTTCTGACAACATTTGCTACAATGCTTGGATAGTCTTTCTCCACTGTCTCAAAGTACTGCGCCATAAGATCATCGATGGTAGTGTCCTTGGATAAAGTAGATATGTTTGAGTACGACTCCTGCTGAATGATGAGATCCGTAAGAGGAGGTGATGTTAACGAAGAGAATGTCACGAGCTCTTTCTTGAGCAGATCTCGGAGAGGATAATTGAAGCTAACACCATAGGTAGACATTCCATCTGAGACTTGCCATGGTAGCGAGAAGCCACGCCCCTTTGCAGTCTCGGTGAGGGTCTTCTCGGCGAGTCGCGTAGTAGACTCTCCGAATAGTATACTTTCGCACTCATTTTTCTTTGCGACGTCCACTAAGAGTCGGGTGAGTAATGTTGTGATAATGTCCGTCCTTGAGGTAGCTGATGGGACGGAGCCGATCAGCCTTTGTAGCCTTTCCGTTGCTGGCTTCTTGAAGTCATCTTCAGTGAGAGTTGGGAGGTTCAGCGACTTCCAGTCTATGCTCTCGAGCTTCAGAGCTTCTTCGAGACCGAGGCTTATGTGTGTATGCCTTGGAAAGCGAGCCTTATACTTTTCGAACAAAGCTTCGGAATCCTTTCGGTCCTTCTCGTCTACATACTGATCGATATGGACAACAAACAACTCGTATGCAGCTCGATTCATTCGGTCGTACTGTCCTTGGAGGTGTCCGTCCAGAATATGCAACAGGGAAGCAGAGGATGGCCCCAAAGAAAGTGGTAGCAAGAGTTTCCCAGCAGCTTTAAGAGAACCTTTCATCTTGTATGTCTCCATGCGCTTGATAGCTTTCGTTGTGACATATTGGCAGAAGCATTTCCTTGTCCGAAGTCAGCTTGACATTTATGTGTGGAAGAAGAGTGGACCTACGAGCAGACTTTCTCGGTCCGTATGAGTTGTATTGCTTCGTCGAAGCTGCATCTCTTGCAGATTACATGCGAGCCGTTTGATGCGACCGACATTTCAGGATCTGCCATTGTGTTGGGAGCAAGTTGTGTCGAGACTCAAGGTTGGTAAAATTTCTTGATGACTCCAATGCAAGGCGTGAGAGCCTCGTCTCTTGGCGTTTCTATGGCACGGACCACAACCGCCCTAGTTGTCGACGTATGCCGCATTCCGAATTTATGGATCTCTATCAAAACATCATTTTCTCAGCTGCTCCTAAAGTACCAGCTGCCCTCGGACATAGCGGATCAACTCTTGATGGACATATAAACTACGAATTAGCCATCACAACTCACCGAAGCTGCCGGCCCTGAGACAGAACGAAAGATCCTAGTATCAGCCTCGAGGCTACGAGCAAACATGAGGAGCTGGCTCCATGGCCCTCTCTTGCTGGGGTTGTCTGCCATGATAGCCAATGCGATGGAAATGAGGATGGTCAGTAAGGGCGTCTTGGAGATCAGAATTTATCACTAACCTTTATAGCAGGATCAATCGAATGACAATAGACAAATCTGTGAGCATGCGAATGTCCCGCTGCCCCTGGGACTCTCTCAAACTTCTGAAAGAAGTATACTGACTCCAACATTCTGGAAAACAGGCGCAGGAATGTATTCGAGGAACACATGGGGAGGAGCTGTCGAACCACACATCTTGGTGAAATTTATAAAAGAGACCGTCGAGGACGACTCGGATCCAATTGCTAGTATGGTGATTTTTGAATGGAAGGACTACGATCTCATTGGAGTACTACCAACTCCTGATTCTCTTCAGGTATGGCATACTGGTCCTATTCTAGACAATATATTGATTATTGTAACAGAAAGAATACATTTGCGACCCAGAGACGATCAACAACGAGTATTGCAATGTTAACCAGACAGGAGAATTCATCCTGGCGCCGAATGCGACAGACCTCTCGAAGAACCTGTTATTTACCCAGGCGGTACATTTAAAAGACCCAGGTCTTCCAATCAACTATGGAATCAAGAATACGGGTTATTACTGCGTTGGAACTACGGCCTATTCTCCCTCAGATGTGGAATATACGGCGACAGTAGAGTTCCGAAACGCTTATGGAGAGCTTCCAGCTGCCCAGATTGCCAAGCTTCCGTTTTATGGAGGCATCACGATTGTTTATGCCGTTATTGGAGCGTGAGTTCTGCTGTTAAAAGCTGATGACATTTCACTAACTGTTTCTAGATTTTGGGCCTTCCTATATGTCCAGCATAGACACGATATCTGTGAGTTTCCCAGACATTCTCCTCTGCCAAGGCACTAACAGAATTTCAGTGCCTGTGCAGAACTATATCACCGCAATCATTATATTCTTGATTGTAGAGATGTTGATGACGTGGGGCTTCTATGGTATGTTCACTAGACTTCCAATGTCTGAACCTCACATTGATATTATCAGACTATTTGAACCGCAATGGCTCTAATCTCGGCGCCAAGGTGCTGATGATTATTGTTGCCATCTTGAATGCTGGACGAAACTCTTTTTCGTTCTTCCTTCTCCTGATCGTCTGTATGGGCTATGGTGTCGTCAAGCCCAGCTTGGGCAAGACTATGATCTATGTTCGCTGGCTGGCTGGAGCTCATTTTGTGTTTGGCTTGATATACTCGATTGCAAGCTTGACCGTCACTCCCGAGAATGCTGGTAAGCATCACTATCCTGACTCTTCTCATACCTCCTAGCAACATGATGATTATCTTTTTAACCCTGAGTCCTTCGTTGAAGACCAAAAAATAACAACAACTCTAATTTTTTCCTGACTGCCACCCTCTCACCCACACCTACCTTCTCAAAATATCCGAACCCTACTAACGAACCCGCAGGCCCCCTCGTCCTCTTCGTCATACTCCCCCTAGCAGGAACTCTAACCGCCTTCTACGTCTGGACCCTCAACTCCTTAAATGCAACTATCAAAGACCTCCGCGAACGCAAGCAAACCCAAAAAGAATCCATGTACCGCTACCTCTGGTGGGCAATCCTCGCCTCCATCGCCGTAATCTTCGGCTTCTTTTTCTTCAACTCCTTCACCTTCGCCTCCGCTTCCGATCCAGATTTTGTCCCTTTCCACTGGAAAACAAGGTGGTTTATTTTAGATGGATGGCTGAATCTTGTTTATTTGGCGGATGTGGTGTTTATTGCTTATCTGTGGAGACCGACGGCGAATAATAGGAGATTTGCGATGAGTGATGAGTTGGCGCAGGATGATGAAGGGTTTGAGATTGCGGATTTTGGAGCTGAGGATGACGAGGAGGATGATGTTGAGAATAGTACTGGGGCGAATAGTAGAGGGAATGAGGGGCCGAGATATGATCCTCCTCCTGCGGCGAATACGGCGAAGGAGATTCCGAGGGAGAGTCTGGATGGGGAGACTATCTTCGCGGTTGGGGATGAGAATGATAGGTGGAGTGATGAGGGAAGTGACGACGAGGAGAGGGGGAAGTTGGTAGGGAAGACGGGTAAGGATACTTGAGGTCATTTCGGATTGCATTTCTATCATTGTAACACTAGGTGGGTTTGCCATAGAATTCTTTCATGATCATGCTACACGGTCCCATGTGCTCTCTATCTTGTTAGTCATTATTCCCTATTGACTTCCGAGCTCAGAATCCTCCATACATGGCACTGATCAAGTCCTGGTGGAATTGATCTGCCTCGTGGAGTGGTGCGTGATCCCTATTTCCCTTTTCGTTTTTTTCTTTATCCATTTTCCACTCATCCTTCTTTTCCCTATGGCCAATCTGCCACAGCCACCAGCATCTGTGACGTGGTACCACATTACGCTGCTTTTGCATTTCCTGGCGAGTACTAGGACTAGCATTCTCTTTGATCTCAAAAGAAGTGTCTCCAGAATCAGAATTCCCGCCCCACTCCTCTTTGGACCATTCCATTAGCTTCTGCAACAAGTCTTTTACTTTTGTATGCACTGGCTGAGTGCTGGCGTATACCAAATCGACATCGTAGCTTTTAGCCGCCTCTCGCAAAAGTTCCTGGCATGCTGTAAAGAGAACTCCTTTCTGAAGATGCTCCTGAGAGATTGGAGTTAACATGCAGTTCAACTTCACAAAATTCTTGCGTCCTGAGGGATGATCAAGATCCTGTCCCCTTTGGCCAGGCTTGAGCGCGCAGTGGCCAATCAGCTGGCCGTTGTACCGTATGATTTGCAATGGAATCGCTTTTTGGTATGAGTTTGAAGTGTCGAAAAGTGCGGCGTTACGCTGCTCCTTTGTGGCGAGGGGGAGGACAAGATTCGTGAAATATAAAGTGTGATCAAACCAGTCGGATACTGCTTTGGGATCATATCTGGTATGGACTTAGTATGTGCACTTTACCAATGCAGTTTCAAGAAGCATAACGAGAAGGGGTGAGCCGAAAGAGAAAGCAAAAGATCGACGACTCACTGTTTCCGGACCGGGACTCCACTGTTCAGATAATTGGTAAGGAGATCTCGTAGAGCTACATCATCCCCTTGGGTGATCGTGGTAAGAGTATATCCGTCGTAGCCTGGCACTTTCAGCTGCATTATCTGCATTTGGGGTAGAGCTAGAAAGATATTAGCATTTTAAATCATCGGTTTGCCAATATGACGTACGGGGGACGTTGGCAATAAGCAAAGGATGTCTTCTCAACTTCGTTGAACCTTCCTTCCCGTCTGTAGGAGCACTAGTGCTAAGTAATAAATGTCTTCTGTCCGCTGCCGAGTCCTCCATGCTAAGCAAAGAAAAAGTAGAGCGAAAAAGTTTTCTGCTTGTTCTGATGCTAGGTGGTACGTGTGCAGAACAAGATGATGTTGATGTGTTAGTAGTTGGCTTGGAAGAAACGAAGAGGGTAGGAGCTGCCTTGAATACCAAGCTGGGAGAAACAGGAAGAGCAACCCAGACCATAGCCCGCGTGATACTTGCATCGAGAGGTAATGAGAGAGCGACTTCTGAATACAGAAGTCGCTTCACAAGCACTTGCCCCGACATCTGTTTACGATAGAAATGCAGGCACATAGGAATATTCTGGTCACAAACATACCTGCAGCACACATAACCCACAGCAAAGGCTCCAAATATCTTCTAAAATGTTCTTCTTTGTTGATTCTACTTCATACAATGGAGTACCTGATATAAACGCCTTGTTGTAGTAACAACCATCCCTTTGCAGGCCTCCTGTACTCCAAACACCAACAATATGGACCCCGAAGGACCAGACCATGTGCTGATATACTCTCAAAGTACTCGAACATTTATGCCACAAAAAATACAAGAAATTAAAAATCTACTTTGCTGAGAGAAGGGAAAGACGACTTTGACAGAGGCTTCGCTGGTTCCGGTCGTGATTCATCAGAAGCGTTGCTCGTGTCCTTCGTGGTACGTCGGCATGACAGATCTATGAAAGCACCAAACAACTCCGACGTATCTCTAAGATCGAAGAGGAGACACACTCAAAAAGCATCTTCGTCGGTCCAATTAGCTTCACTGCCTGAAGCAATGCGGACGCCGTCGATCTCTGTGATGCCAGCACGCGGATCGTATGGAGGAATACCTCGCTGCTTCTTGATTGGCTCGCCTTGGGGGTAGTCCTCTGGGGTAAAACGCTTTCCACGAGCAGCTCGAAGCTTTGCATAGTATGCTTCGGTTGCATCTTGTTCAGGCTCAGAATCATCTTCAATAGTTTGCCAGTTTTCGGAACCAGACACAGTGGTGTGAGACGAAGTATTTGAGATTTGGCGACTCGGAGGAGCACTTGGGTATGGGTGCATATCTCGCTCATTCTGTCGCATGGAGGACTTCAGCTCATGGTATGTTTGCGGACGATTGCGCTGCGAATGTGTTCCATCATAGAAAGTGTCTTCAGGAGAAACATGACGAACACTACCACTCGAGGCAACGCTTTCTGATCGGAAATGTGTGATCGGAGTGGGAGCTGGCGGAGGCACGAAGAGATCTCTCATCTTTGGTGGTGGTGCCCTACTTGGCGGAGGTCCCATCTTGCCTCGAATCGTGCTCTCATTCTGTGCTCGGCGTTCTGGCGAGTTGCCACCATGGGCAAGACTCGAAAGTGGTGCACGGGCTGGGATCCTAGACGGAGATTTGGCCGCAGGCTTATCCGTCGATTGTGGAAGAGGGTTTCGTTTCAAGGTTCCATAACCTGGTGCGGTCGGTGTCTTCGCACCGGTTCTTGGTGGCGGGGCCTTGACACTGTTCGACCGACTTTGTGGTGCCGACTTGGGAGCCTTTGCAGCTGTGGGTGGAGGACCTGCCGGTGTTTTCGATCGTGGACCGGGAACTGGCTTTGCTTCGGAAGCCTCAAGCTCATCAAGATATCGCTCGCCGTGTACAAGGAATGGTCGACCATATTCTTCCTCCCATGTCTCCAAGACCTGTTAAATGTTAGTGTGTACTCGATATTATATCCAACAAGAAATTTCCTACCTTTCTCAATTCTACAGCGACCTTCGGCAGATCCTTCGCAATTCGCTTTCTCATCTTCTCCTCGCGAAGTAAGCGTGTTGGGTCTCGCTTCTCGCCCTTCTGGCCACGGCCTAGGAGTCTCGATGCATCTTGGCTTGATGCTTGTAGGTCATTGCGATCCTTCACAAGTGACCGATGCTTGTCGATGAGGGACAAAGTTGGTGCACGCTGTTCCTTCAGAGCTTCCAAGCGACCAATTTCTTGCTCATGCGCCTCCAGCAATGCATCGCTATAAACATCCGAGAACGCTGGTGTGAACTCCAACATTTCCTCCTCCGAGAAGTACAGACTATCCCAAAGTTCTTGCAGCTTGTACCGCGCATCTTCGACGAATAAGTGTAGGTTTTGTCGCTTCAGCTCGTTCAGCCTGGAAAGCTCGTCCTCGAATTCGTTGATCTGCCGAACCCCGCAGCCTCGATTGCTGTTCAAGAACTGCTTTCTCTCTCGCCCCTCGACGCCCAGCTTCTCCCACAATGCCTCGACAGTGGTCTTGAGATCCTTCAGACGCTTTTCACGTGATTTCTTTTCGTCCGAAAGCTTGTCTCGCTTTGCTCGTAGTCGACTGACATCTTCTTCATGAAGACCTAATTGCTCAGGTGCGTCTCTATAGTACTTAACGATTGCCCCATCAGTTTGTGCCTGCGGTGTTCCAAGTTCAGCCCAGAGGTTGATGATGTTCTCTGACAACGCCTTGACAGTCGCGATTCGGCGGGTGTATTCTTCATAGACTCTAGTAAACTCGTCGTCCAGAGCAGTTACGTACGTGGGTGAAAGGTCGAAGGTTGGAGGGATGCTGGCATTCGCAGAGGTGGGAGGTAGAGTAATCTTAATGAAGGAGGGTTCCAGATGAGATGAGTAGGACTCGAGGGCTTGTACAAGCTCTGAAGATGGTTAGCATACGGGTGATGTCGCACAGAGTGGGTAAAGGAGGTCCTCACTCTTGACCTGCTCGAACCGCTCCTTGTGTAATTTGGCAATGTGAGAATGCTTCTCCTTAAGACCTTGCAAGCAACGAGCTAAAGGGTAGGTGATCTTGAAATCCTCATCTCCTGCCTCGTACTCGTGCCGTGATTTCCTGTCATCTAGAGATGCTTCCATCTGCCGAATGGTGGTAATGATTCGTTGTGCTTCCTCTAACATGTCATTCTTCTCGGCGGTGACTCGACGCACTTGATTTTGTAATGTTTCGGAAAGTGCTGCGAATAGCTTTGAAAGTCAGCAACAATTATACGCATCATTGTCCAAGACTCGAAGTACCTCTGCTTCTCGTGTCTCGCGTTCATGATTCGGAACACCAATCTCATCGAACAAGCCGTGAAGCTGTCCGACAATGGTCGATACTTGCTGGGACAGGTAGCTGGTATCCATGGCGAATGATGTTAAAAAGACACGTTTGGATGAAGAAAATGTCTTCCCAGCGACCTTATGAGGTACCTAGGTCCTTAATATCGTAGCGAATAAGGCGAGGCCCGAGGGCTGCGAAGAACAGTCAGTTGTGGAGTATTATTGATTTTTGAGTTGACGAAGGTCTAGCAGTGATCTAAACGTGATCGCGACTGCGAAACCTCTGTTGGAAGAATTGAGCGGCTCATCAATGACCAATGTATCGAGTGAGGGGCGCGTGTTTGTGATGTAGCAGTTGATCTCATGCAAGGACGGAGCTTTTTCGTGTTTCCGGGAGTTTGTTGACAATGGCTTTCGTTGTTGTAGCAATGGGACGATTTGCAAGGATGAGCTCTTCTGGATCGGGCTCTGATTTGATCGCTTACAGCGGATCCTCTCCACCGTTTCAGCCCGAAATAGTGCGAGGCCAGCGGGGTCACCAACGCTAGTCCATTTGAAAGCCTACAAGGCTGCAGTTCAACCTCAAGCTTTGACTCCCAAATCAACATCTGAATTCACAGCCGCGTCTTGCACATTCAACCAGCTCTGAGATCTCCCCATCTTCAGCCATGGAGACCGCATACAAGACCTGGGGTAAGTAGATACAGATCAATTCTGGAAACTCCTTTATCCTACCCCTCGGAAGCTCACCTTATCGATAACAGAGCTTGACAATAATGTCCAACTCGTCGACCCCCAGCGAGATGCCCTCTATACCTACGATACCGCCGAGCAAAAAGCCATAGGAAACGAGAAGCCATGGAAAGACGATCCTCACCACTTCAAGAATGTACGGATATCTGCGGTGGCACTGTTGAAGATGGTCATGCACGCAAGATCTGGAGGCTCGATCGAGGTTATGGGCTTGATGCAAGGCAAGATCGCAGGAGATACATTCATTGTCACCGATGCATTTAGATTACCAGTCGAAGGAACAGAAACCAGAGTCAACGCCCAGGATGAAGCAAACGAATACATGGTCTCATATCTCCAGGCTTGTCGGGATCAGGGCAAGCTGGAGAATGCTGTAGGATGGTATCATAGTCATCCAGGCTACGGCTGTTGGCTTTCTGGTATCGATGTTGGCACGCAGGCAACTCAACAGATGTTCTCTGATCCTTTCCTCGCTGTTGTCATCGATCCAGACCGTACTATCTCAGCCGGCAAAGTCGAAATCGGTGCCTTCAGAACATATCCCGATAACTACAAGCCTGCAGAATCTGGATCAGGCGACGGATATCAAACCATCCCTCTGGCTAAGATTGAAGATTTTGGTGCACACAGTAGTCGATATTATTCGTTAGAGGTCTCGCACTACAAGAGCACGCTTGATACCCACCTGCTGGAGCTGTTATGGAACAAATACTGGGTTCAGACCCTGAGCCAAAGTCCTCTGTTCACGAATCGCGAGTACAGCAGCAAGCAAATGCTTGATCTAAGCTCCAAGATTAGACAAGTCGGAACTGGTATTCAACGTGCTAGCAGAGGGATGCAAAGTAGCGGCCTCGGTGGTGGTGCAAGCAGAGCTATGGACCAGCAACTAGACAAGGTTGTAAAGGATAGCAACAAAATCGCCGGAGAGGAGCAAACGGGTCTGATGGCAGGAGAAGTCAAGGCGAAGCTTTTCAATGGGCTGGGAGAGACTGGAAATCAGCCAGCTGCTGCACCCGTTGCTGCACCCATCGAGCCGTGAGGCTGATGGGTTACCCCTGATCTGATCAACATCTACGTGGCGGCATTGCTTGGCGAAAATTACGTGCATGGGCGTTCTGGCAAAAGACTGGGAGGAGGGAGCATGGAAATGTCCCAGCTACTTTGCATGGTATCTAGATGAATAACGAAGCACCATGATGGTAATGAACAAGCATTCTTGCAAAGAAGCCGAGATATCTTCCATTTCTTTACAATAATCTTACAGCTGCTTAAATATGCTACATTATTTCAAAAGAGATCGCCATGATCATAAGGATCGTCCGACATCCGCATGGACTCCTTATACTCCTTCAACTCATTCCCCTCAAGCTGCTCCTTCCACAACTCCCCCAACCGCTCCTCCGAAACCTCATGCTTTCCCCCTTCCTTCCCCTTTGCATCCACCGCCATCATCACCGCTCCTCCCTCCGTAATACCATCACGTCTCTCATTCCCCTCCTTATTCCTCTCCAAATCCTCCCTCGCTTTCACATATTCAAGTATAACCTTCTCCGCATTCTCTAATCTTGCTACTATCTCTTCTTTCCCAAGAATACGCATCGTTTCGCTGCCATCGGGTCCTTGATTCCCTCCAAATGTGGCCCAGCGAAGATAGCCGTAGATGAGTTTACTCCATGCTTTCTTTACTACTGCTTCTGTTCCTTCCTCCACATGCTTTGAGGCTTTCGCTTCTTCCATAGAAGTTAGGACTCCTCTGTTTATTATGAAATTCGTCATCTCCTTGATAGATGCTAAATTCCATTCCGAATCAGGGATAGAAGACAGGTTCCGGAATAAAGCTAAAGTGCAAGAGGAAAAAGGGTTGATTGTCGAAGGTACGTTGTGGAGTTTCAGCGCGGGAGGACTTTGACGAAGTTTTTTCTTGCCGGGGCGAACGAAGAAGTAGATATTTCGGGCTGTGAACTCAGTAGGCGTCGTATAATTCTGCGCATCAGCTATCAAAATATCCCTCACATAACTTTCTCTCTTTTCGCCTTCCGGGAACGCAGCATAAAGCGGGAGATTTTCAGTAGAGATGCGAGAATCGAGATTCCGAACCATGGGTTTAACAGCCAATTCAGTAAGTGATTGTCTCGGATTACCGGAGAAAGGAGGGGAGGCATATCGAGCTGCGTGTTTTCGTTGTAGGTACCATAGTTTTTCGAAGGAGACGACGGAGTCGCCGCGCGTGTATTTCATGCTTGCGTTAGCGATGAGGTCGTCCATACTCATTACATCGTTGCTTTCTTGGTGGGACCAGCCGAGTAAGGCGACGAAGTTTGTTAGGGCTTCGGGGAAGACGCCTTTGTCTCGGAAAGAAGCTATGTCAATGGAGCCGGTGCGCTTGCTGAGTTTGTTGCGGGAGGAATCGAGGAGGAGGCCGACGTGGGCGAATGCGGGGGGCGTCCAGCCGAAGGCTTGGTACATGGCGAGGTGTTTGGGGGTTGATGACATCCATTCCGAGCCTCGAATGACATGAGTGATCTTCATGTGATGATCATCGACGACATTGGCAAGATGGTAAGTGGGGAAACCATCTGACTTCAACAGGATAGGGTCATCGAAAGAGCCAAGGGCGGAGGCTTGGACTCGAGGCTTGGTAGTGAGGTCGCTTCTCTGCCGTACTAAACCATAGACTAAATCGTTGTAGACAGGATACCTGTCCGGAACCTTCAATCTGACCACATGAGCTTCTCCTTTGGCTGCACGATCGTCCGACTCGTTCCTGTGAATATGGGCACATTTCCTGTCATAATCTGGAGGCAGGCTTAATTTGGCCCTATATTCGCCCAGTTCATGAAGGCGTTCTGCTGTGCAGAAGCATCTGTATGCATTGCCATTCTGTATCAGGTGCTCAGCATGCTCTCGGTATAGTGCCGTCCTTTGAGACTTGGGAGATGTTAGTACGGAAAGTACGTAGTTCCATAGAGTACTGACTTGTTTGTATGGCCCGTATGGGCCGCCTACTTTGGGACCTTCATCCCATTCAATCCCGGCCCATTCTAAATCTTGAAAGAGTCTTTCTTCAGCATCACGAATAGTCCTTCTCTTTCATCTCATCAGTGAAATGTTCATTTCAGGGGTAAGTTCAAAGTCACCTGATCAGTATCCTCTATTCTTAAGAGGAATTGGCCACCTGTAGCTTTGGCCACCAAGTAATTAAACAAAGCTGTTCTTAAAGATCCAAGATGAAGATATCCAGTTGGTGAAGGAGCGAATCTCGTCCTAGCTGGCCCATTTTGGCGCAGTTGTTTTACATGAGTTGAGGGCGAAGAAGCGTTTGTGATACCACGGCATGACTGACAAATCCAGCGGGATGCAGCTGTCCTTCTTGTTGTGGCCAACAACAGCTGCATAACTTCTATTGTCACCGACGTGATTCGAAAAATATCATTTGCTTTTGAAATCTTCGGGCGGCTGTTGGCATTCATGTCGGTTTATTAGTGCACGGGCCATTCAAAAGTTGACGCTAAGACATCCTATGCATTGATACATTTTTATGGAAGAAATCTCAACAACTCCACAATCCTACAGTCAGCACAATTTTTGCGCAAATCTGTTGTGACATTCGGCGTTGGCAATCTCTTTCCAGTACTTAAAAGGGTGGTATTTTGCTCTGCGTTTCTCCAAACTTCCTTCGAAACCTTCACAGCCGAATCCCCCCGCCATGGCTTCCAACGGTGCTACAGAGGAAATTGACCTCTATGGTAAGTTTGCCCAATCCATAATCAACAATTTTCTAACAATTTTAGAAATCCTTGGAGTTGCCAAATCTGCTAGCAAAAGTGAGATCAAGAAGGCATATCACAAGGTTCGTTCATTCTCAGCCTGATGATATTGTGCTGACATAGTTCTAGGCAGCGTTACAACACCACCCCGACAAAGTCCCTGAGGACCAAAGAGAAGAATCCGAGCACAAATTCAAGGAAGTGAGCAAAGCATACGAAATCCTTTTCGATGAAGAGAAGAGACATCTATACGACACCCATGGCATGGCGGCATTTGATCCCAGCAAAGGCGGAGGAATGGGAGGCGGGGTAGATTTAGATGATATTCTGGCACAAATGTTCGGTATGGGAGGAGGTATGCCACCAGGTTTCAGCGGAGCTGGAGGGCCACCACGACAACGGAGAGGACGAGACGAGGAGCAACAATATCAAGTCAGCCTGGAAGATCTTTACAAGGGCAAGACCGTCAAGTTTGCGAGTACCAAGAACGTCATTTGCAGTCATTGCAAAGGTACAGGTGGGAAAGAAAAGGCGAAGCCACAGACTTGCGAACGATGCAAGGGTAATGGTGTCACAATTGGACTGCGGTCTGTTGGTCCAGGACTTGTTACACAAGAACGAGTCATCTGTGATAGCTGCACTGGCACTGGCAAGATCTTCAAGGAAAAGGATAGGTGCAAGAAGTGCAAAGGGAAGCGAACAACATCCGAGAAGAAGGTACTCGAGATCTACATTCCCAGAGGTGGCCGAGAGGGTGAACGCATAGTCCTTGAAGGCGAAGCCGATCAAGTACCGGATCAGACACCCGGAGATATTGTCTTCACGCTTGTGGAGGATGATCATGAGATATTCCAAAGAGCCGGAGATGATCTCTCAGCCGAGTTAAACGTCACTCTCGCCGAAGCTCTCACAGGTTTCTCAAGAGTGGTGTTAAAGCATCTAGATGGTCGGGGCATTCACATTGATCATCCCCAAGGCAAAGTCCTACATCCAGGACAGGTCCTCAGGGTTGAGGGTGAAGGCATGCCGCTCAAGAAGAGCGATCAGAAGGGAGACTTGTTTTTGATTGTCAAGATTGAATTTCCCGAGAATGGGTGGACTTCGGATCCTGCTGCCTTTGGAGAGCTTCAGAAGATCCTTCCCAAGCCAGAGCCACCTATTGAAGCTACTGAGATCGATGAGGTTGCATATGATTCGGAGGCTGATATTGAAGATGTACGTTCTTGAACCTTGTTTTTGAAGCTTTTACTGACATCACTAGTTCGGCGCCAACTCAGGAGATCCTCGAGCAGGTGGTGGATGGGAAGATGAAGACAATGAGGAAGGAGGTCCTGCACAGTGTGCACAGCAATAGAAGAAAATGCTCATAGACAAATTACGTTGATCACGTAGCGATTAAATTATGATTGAAGGCATCATAGCCCAAAATATGGGTGGCCGTAGTGTTTTTCGGGATAGAACTCTGCTCTGGTTTAGGAAACCATCAGCCATAATGAAATACTACACTTCATGAAGACCTCCCAGACATCGTAGGACATTGCAATCTCTAATTTTAGCAGATTTTCACGGATGTTAACGTGATTATTTCGTCATATGCGCATTGGGATATCTGACGCAAGGCTTTGTAAGAGAAGCCTTCGAAATTGTGGGACTTTCCTCGGTGACTACGTACGTTCGAAAAAACAAATCTGTAATTAAGTTGAATAAATCTGGACATCCTTTTACCATCCAATCTTGAACTCATCTGCCCCTCACTTTCTCGTGATGTTTGAAGATTGCTGAGTAAGCTAGCGCCGCGGAGCGGATTAACTTTTGATTGGCCGTGCTAGCGAAAAAACTTCCTGCACACAGTTGGATTTTGAAATACAAGCGCGACGACCTCGAACTTTCAACACCCAACGACAACTCGACAACAGAAACCGACGTCAAGGTATGCTGCACCAGCTGCGATTACAAATAAGTATGCAGAATAAATGCTAATCTCTAATCCAGATGGTTTCCGCAAAGAAGCACGTTCCGATCATCAAGAAGCGTACGTCAATTATTCCTAGACCCCTCGACCTCGAATTCCATACTTGGAGGAGTGCGCAAGATGAAGGGCAATGGAGGAAGAGCCTGCCGTATGGCTGTCTTTGGTCGCTCAAGATTACAGTGGAAGGAGGAGATAAGCGGCCAGATGCCCTTTTTTTACTCTCAAGCCCGAACGACCATCAATCTGCATGTCAACTATGGCAATACTATACGCCAATCCAAGACTCCGTCAATATCATCGATCCTGCTACGAATATACCTTGATGGTGTGAGATTGAGAGTAAAATAGGGCATCTAGGCATGCATCAACTCTGCCACGACTTGCCACGGCCAGCAACTCCAAGCACCAACAACATTTTATAGGACTATCTGCATGGTACATAAACTAACATTCTACACAGGAACAAAGCGCTTCCATCGCCACCAGTCTGGTAAGTTTTTGAATGTTCATTTTCTGAGGAAAGCCGGATGTACTAACATTGGTCAGACACTTACAAATGTGTCGATGCCTCATGGAGAAAGCCAAAGGGTATCGATAACAGAGTCCGAAGACGATTCAAGGGTCAAATGGTTATGCCATCGGTACGTGGAATACCCGTGGAGGTTCAGGATGGCTTCAATCAATTTCTGCGAGCCATAATGGACCCCGGCTCCAAGATGAGAACATCGACTGATGGAAATGCTACAGATCGGTTTTGGATCAAACAGAAAGACTCGCCATATGATGCCCTCCGGCCACAAGGCTTTCCTCGTCAACAACGTCCGCGATGTCGACCTCCTCCTTATGCACAACAAGACCTTCGCCGCTGAGTACGTACCTTCGGAAGGTTGTAGGAATCATGAACTAATGATCATATAGGATCTCTCACGCCGTTTCGTCAAGAAAGAGAATCGACATTATCACTCGCGCAAAGGAACTCGGTGTTAAGGTTACGAACCCCAAGGCCAGAATCACGACTGAGGTTTGAGGTGGTAGTTTTCTCTTTGGGCACTTGCATGGGGTACGGGATTGCTTGGTCATGAGCGCGGGCATACAAAACGTAGCATATGCGCACGATCAATGAACTTTCGCAAATCAACATTGGGTCGACTCGTGTGATGGTGATCAAGGATGCTGAAGTTAAGAGGATATCGAGCGCCTACCGTACAGCCCAAACGTCAAAATTCTGGATTACACAAGGACTACCCAGACTGGTGAGTAATGTTCGACGATAACTCTTGAATTAAGTAAACTTTTGGCTTAGAATCGGATATCTACGTTTCTAAATTCGATCAACGCTGTTGAAGATACAATTTCAGTGAATCTTTCCCCTTCTCCATTGAAATACATAGAATTTTTTGGTCGCTATATATATTTGTTTATTTTAGAGGCTCTATGTTTTTAGCTTTACTTGAGCAAATTTCTGTATCTTGATTTCTGACATTTTCCTATCAATCCTGCTGAATATCATTAAAATTCTCCTTGGTAATTAGATGCCATTATCTGAGGCCTGTTAATACTTCAATAAACTAGCTCTCGATGGGAAATAAGCGTTTAAAAACCTCTTAGATTAGAGGATGGAAGCGCTCTGTCTGCCTATGTTTCAATTATGCTTGTACTACTGCTTTATTAATGTCACGTGCACAATGCTCTTTCATGCTCACCTCATTCTATCTAAACGTCAAGAAGGCTTGGAGTCGTAGAAACCCAAGCGAGACTTGCAATAAAGACTCTTATGGAGCCGCCACCACAGCTTTCAGAGGGTCCTTAGAGTCCGTGTAGATGACGAAAGTTTCGTTTTGGGATGCCTCTCATTGATTCCGCGCCACAAGTCAAATTGAACCTCGGGCGCTCTTTCTTTCTGTTCGTCATTACTTTAATTCGAATGGTAATGCTTTCTTGGTTCTCAACCCTCATTCGAGGGGTTGTGGTGGTCCGTGAAGTGACTTGAAGTAGAATAGTCCCCAAGTGTGCCTTCCCAAGTCAGCTAGTTCGAAGCACCCACCAAAAAGTCATTTATAGATTTAAATGAACATTCTTTTATCACGCAACAGTAGGACTAGCGGTGTTCGCAAGTGTACCGTACTGCTTGAGCTGGGCCCCCACAGTCTGATCAACCCCCTTCAAAAATCTAGGTCGCTCCCAAGTTTTCTAAGAACTGCCATGGTACCGCTGGCAGCAGCTGAGTTTTGCTTCTTGATTCTACTGTTGAGAGTTTTTTTGGTCCTTCCTATCTCTTTTGACTGTGCAGATTTGAAGTTTTCAGGGGAGGAGGGTGCGAGGAAGGAGCACTCGCCGGCGAGTTCTAGCGAATGGACCTAGGAAACACTTCCTCAACGCAGACAAGGTCTCCAGACCGGCTTTGAGCTTCTGCATTAGGGAGGTCAAAGCCTTTTTGCTGAAAGTTTATTAAGATCATTCAATGCTCAAGTTCCTCAAGAGATTCTGGCTATCTCAGTGTACTATGCATATGTTGATGAACCCTAGCCCAGTGCCCGAATGCGTGCCGATCGTGCACTGGTCTACATGACGACAATATTATATTGTACTAAAAGACCTTCTTCTTAGATAGGACGTGAGTCACGATATTTATCCAATTGATTCTGTTACCATCCTTGGGGTCGTGAAAAAGGTGGTTTGTTGCTGTTCGTACTGCTCGCCTATTCGCTACATTAAAGGGGGGCCAGCCAAGAAAGGGAACGCCTCATATATTTCTACGGTACTGCCAAAGTATATTTTGATATCATTCGACTCTGACTCAATGGATAGTGTACTAAGTCCTGACACCGGACCTCTCATCTTTCTCTCCTTCTTTTATGCACACAGATAAGAATTCCAGTCGAGATCACAACTCTCGAAACACACTCGACGAGCTTCAAATAAAATCAACAAATATATCACACGACAAAACTCAACTTTCGACCTTCAGAATTTTATTTATACACTATTCGACAATCGTTACTTCTCAAAATGGCACCAAATCTCATGTTGGCGGCCAAAAAAGCTGTCACGCCCTGTAAGTCTTACCTTCCGCCCACCCTTCGTGTTCGGAGACCGTTTTCAAAGGCATCCAAGAAAAGCATCTACTCCCAAAAGATGCGAAATGAGTAGACTAACCTGTAATTTCCCGTAAACAGGGACGTGGTGCACACCAAACAAGAACGACAATACACGA
The DNA here is from genome assembly GCA_014904845.1 of Acephala macrosclerotiorum. Taxonomy (NCBI): domain Eukaryota; kingdom Fungi; phylum Ascomycota; class Leotiomycetes; order Helotiales; family Mollisiaceae; genus Acephala; species Acephala macrosclerotiorum. Next base: position 37,791 of record MU119358.1, read on the forward strand.
AAGCTCTACTTCTCCCGCGAACCAGTCCCGGGCATCTATGCGATGACCCCAGAAGGAAAGCGCTATCTGGTCGCTCTAAGACCCGTAGCCGGCAAGACCGACACCGAACACATCTTCAGAGATCTCACCAAAAAGGAACATCAACGACTCTCCGGAGAAAGATCACCCAACGTACTCGTCAGTATCTCCCCTCTGTGTACGAATTATCCTTTACCATGTCCTCCAGAACGAGGCTTCTCTATCAAACCCCGACGAAAAGAATAGCGAAATCATCCGACAATACAAACCGACCAAAGTTCGAGCCAACAACGACACTCCTGGCGACTACCAAAGCAGCGAAGAAACGTACAAAACCAGCTTCGACAGCTTTCGAACTCAGAGTACTTCAGCAACCAGCATCGTATCTTCAACTCATGCTGTCAAGTCAAAAGCATTCGTCACCGAAACGCCCAAGACACCACCTGGGAACGACAGCCTCAAATCAAGTTCGACGTCATTCGCATCCAGCAGCAAAAGCAGCATTGTCCCCTCAAATCGAGCAGTCTACTCGGTCGAGTATATCCTAGAAAACGAAGGAGCACTCCCTCACCAAAATTCACCACTCGGACGACAAAGTGTCAACTCAAGTTCCCGTTCTCTCGCCCACTTCGGATTCCACAAGCACACCTACGCCACCCAAGGAATCCAAAAAGTCGACCTCAATGGATACAAGTTTCTCCGGCAACCACTCCGAATCGAATACAGCCATATCACCGAACGATGGATGTTCAGCTCCGAAATCAGCAACCGAACGATCATCACACCCATGTGCAGAGATGCGAACTGCATGGAGAAAGACCCGAACGCTTGTGGCAAGACTGTGGATATGGAGATGTTTGGTTTGGATGATGGCCTGAGTTGGGTCGCCATCGGGAAGGCGAACAGATGGAGACAGCACCGCGCCAAGAGCGGAAATGTAAGACTGTATTGTGTGGATGAGGAGACGGAGAATATGCGAAGACAGACTGTTAAGGAGGTGAAGGCTAGTTGTTGGAGGCTAGCAATGGCAAAGCCAAAATTTGCGATGGACAACAACGACAGGACTTACATGCCCATTGTCAGATACCTCGAGGCCTCTGAGAAAAAGAGATGAAAATCTGCAGGAATCGGACGAAAGAACAATCTTGAAAACAAGACAGCAAAAACCGAGTACCCTGTCAACAAAATCTCGGTCTGGACTCGATAAAGTTACAAGCAACGCCTCGACCAGCAACCAACAATGGAGAACGACAAATACCCCTGCGGACTCTCGTGACGTCCGAACAATGACGAAATACAACCTCAGTACGACAACCAGCGAGTGTTACCTTTGGGTCTTCGTGTGGCCTAGGGGAGGAAGGGATACGAATCTTGATGGGATAGAAACTTGAGATGTGATGTGAATATGAATAGGATATGAAGTTGGACGGAAGGTCGATCACGGTTTAAATGTATGTAAGGAGATGGGAGCATACCTTTTGTCCTGAACTGTAAGTCAACAAGCAGCAGGTTTTAACGGTGCTCCCGATTGGATGTTGGGATGTAACATTTTCCATGAAGGAAATGTTCCTATGATGTAGAGATGAAGAATGGGGGGCAAATGAATCAAACCAGGAGATTCCGCAACAAGAATCCAAACTTCCCGAACACAAATACACATCTAACCTCTTCTCATTCTTGCTGCTGTTGAGCTGTTCCGGACTCACCTCGGTGCTGTATGAGTTTCAGTGACGTTAGAAGCTTGGCCTTTAGGAGTCAACCCATTCCCATCCAACATATTCAGCATCGACATTTGATACAAGCATATGGTGTCCCACTCATATATGAAATACAGCATAAACTTGATAGGCGCAGTGCTTCAGAAATGATGTCCCTCTGCCCCCCGTTATGTATACTCCGTAAAGAGTCGTTAAAATTAGCATCTCGGGACCCTTTGACAGCGGTCGCCGATCAAAGTGGCGTAACCCTGCAGGCGCAGCAACGCCAAGCATCGTTTACTGAATACGGGGGGCAAGGCGAATTGGGAAGCCAGCCACAGGAAGCACAAATACCAAAGTGCCCTGACACCCCACACGACATTCCTTTTTCTCTCCAAGACATTCTCGAGTCGCGTCGCGAGAAACAAACGGTCATTGTCTCAAACAACAGAAACAGTACAGCGAGGCTAGGGTCAGGCAATCGTCGCACTCACGAGCAAATATTTGGAGTATTCACCGACACTCCTCCTCCTCGTTGGTCTCCTGACTACATCACACATCAGACTTCACGATGTCGGCAACAACCACCATGACACTGACTGAGCACTCTGGGACGGCATGTCCAAATTGTGGAGTTGGTCTGCCAATACATTCAGAGATCGCAGCGGAAGCACAGCGACAAATCGAAGACTTACAAGCACAAGTTCGACTTTTGACACAGAAGGCTACAGCGGCGGGTTGGGCTATCTCTCTTGTATGTATTGGAATTTGGGACTGACCAGACGTAGTGGACAAGTGGGCAGACTACGAAGACGAAATTGAAGAACTCAAGGCGCAAGTACAAGCCCGCAACTCAAACGAAGCAGAACGAACAGACAGTCCCAGCAGATCCTCCTACCTCCCCGTCGGCAACCGCCTCTCCTCCTTCCTCAACTCTCGCAAATCAACACCGAATCTCAAATCTCCTCCACCTCCTCCACCCACGCCGTCAGAAACAGAACTCGCAGCTGCATTAACGAGGGAACAGGCGTTAAGGACTGCCGCGGAGAGTAAACTGGACAATGCGAGTAATGAGCTGGAAGAGTTGAGTGCGCAGTTGTTTCAGCAGGCTAATGAGATGGTGGCTACGGAGAGGAAGGCGAGGGCGAAATTGGAGGCTAGGGTGGAGGTGCTGGAGCAGAGGGACGGGGAGAAGAGGAAGAGGTTGGAGAGGCTTGAGGGAGCGGTTGCAAGGATTGAGAGGGTTAGAGGATTGCTCACTCCAGGACGATAAATGTGGAAGCGAGAGAAAAAGAGAGGGTCGTTGCGGAAGATTGGTCATGAAAGGGTTGAAGATATATGTGAGGATGCGGACTAGACGGAAACGACGGAGGAAATGCTCAAATACTTTGGAAGAAGCCAGAGAACTTCGACTGCCGACGGAGAGATTGGTCGTATCCTTTCATCAACCAACGGCGTTTCGACACAATTCACTAATCTCGACCTCCCAGGAGTTTCCAAACATCATACCAAATATCCCATCAGAAGAGGAGCTCGAAACCTGGTTCCTCGACCTCTGGGAAGACTTTCTGATCGAGCCAACACCATACTTGGTTTGTGGCTTGCTGCTATACCTTGGTGGTATACTTCTATTATCGAACTATCACGCAGCTATTTGGCGACTTTCATGCTTCCTTTTTCGATTCTTACCTTGGGATTACGAGGACGGTTGGGATTACTTATCATTTTAATGAGTACGTATAATCGAGCAAGGGTTTGCGTTAAGATGGCATTGTAAGAGTATGGAGTATTTGGAAAGGCATGTGTACGGAGTTAGCATGGGTGTTTAGAGATGATACCCTGGTTTTGTATGGTTTTGCAAGTGTATAACAGAGCTTCAGATAGCGAGTAGCAGAGTATGGTCTTTCCAAGAGCTTTTCGTCCCAGTGTCTAGGAATCCATGAGCTAGTTCCAGTCCCATAATGTCGGATGATGTCTTATTAACCTGGATATATACCAGAGACCTCATGCCTGTAATGAACCCAAAGTGAATTCACCTAATTCAGCGTCCGAAATGTGCCAAGACTCTTCAACGCGCAACAACTCCATGCTGTCACACTGAATTTCAGTTATACGATCAATGTCCAGAATGCCCTTAAATTTGTCGATTTGCAACAAAACTATTCATCGTCCGAAAGACAGCCAGATATTCCAAAATCGAAATTGTCTGAATCGGTCTTCTTGTTCAAATCCGCTTCAATTTTCAAATTTTTCTAAGTAGGTATCCTCCAGCAGAGCCATCCAACATCAGATCCAAATTAAAGCCCAGCTTCCACCTTTTGACTCGACCCTACTTCCCAATCGTCAAAAACAACCTATCACCCACATCCCCAAGACCAGGTTTGATCATCCCCCTCTCATTAACATCCTCATCTACACCCGCAACCCAAATCTCCACCCCCTCCTCCCACTCCTTCGCCGCCCTCAACACACCCGGCACTGCGCCCAACACCGCTATAACAATAACCCGTTTAACACCCCATTCCTTCAATGTCTGAATAGCAGCAGCACATGTTCCTCCCGTTGCAATAACTGGGTCTAAAAGGATGGCAAGTTCGGAAGCACCGGTATTATGGCTATTTGATGGTGTGGAGGGAGCGGGGATATGGTAGGGTAGGTTGTTGTAGTATTCAACAGGTTCGAGGGTTACGGGCTCGCGGAATAGGCCGAGGTGGTGGACTGGTACGGCGTCTGGAAGCAGAGTTTGTATGGCATCGAGCATGCCGAGACCTGATCGCAGGATTGGGATGAGAGAGATGGTTTTGGGTGAGATGGTTGTGGTTGTGTATTCATATCCTAAGGGGGTTTTGGCCTATGTTCTTGTTAGGGATGAGGGGTAGATGGCGGGGGAGGGGTAAGTACAGTTGGGCCTTTGGTTGTGGAGAGGCCGGCGGCGGTGGCTTCACAGCCTAGGATGAAGGAGATTTCATGGACGAGAGCTTTTGTTTCTCTCGCATTTGCGGTGCTGGAGCGGAGTTGTGAGAGTTTGGCTTGGAGGCATGGGTGTGTCGAGACGTGGACGTTTGGTGGGAGGGTGGGAGACATTGTGGAGGATGGAATTAGGGAAGCAAGAGATCTAGGTATTCAGGAAACAAAAGTGTGTACTTGAGAATTTCGTAGAAACAGTTTCTCTTAATGAATGGTGAGCTCTGAGCTGCCAACAACAGGAGTGGAATGCAAGCTCATGCAGGTGCATCACTGGGATTGATCCGTGATCGGAAGCGCCCGATAAGGGTTATCGAGGAACAATCGTTGATTGGTTAAGCAGTAAGGCTCCGAGTGTGGAGAATTGACGTCAACGCGTTATGGATCTTCATTTTTTTTTGAAAGAGGAAGCTGTTTTCACTATGTCTTCTAACTTCACTCTGGCCAAGACGATAACCAGGCGTTGTGCCTTGAGGCGTTTCAATTCGTGATGGCTGCTTCGAATGCAGACACGGCTATGGAGAGTACAGCAAGACGTCAAAGCATTGTTTCTCATCATTCCGAGTCGAGAAGGGGTAGGTCTGCCAGAAGACCATCACGCGATGCCGGGTACGATGCGTCAGACAACTATGCCAATCTCAACGAAATAGCTGCCAGTTCACCGGTCCAAAACGATGACGACCATCACATATACCGGGTACGAACATTGGAGGAAGGGAGGAGTCACCATTCTAAAGAGATATCGAGAGAAGCGCGGAGGCAGAGTCTCGCGAGGACGATATCACATTCTTTACGAAGACCACGAAATGTAAGACGGATATCTCAAGGGGGCACGAGTTATGATTTCCCGGACAATTATGTACATTTGGATGAATTGGCTACACTTTCACCGGTCGAGAATCCCGACGAGGAACCTGTTTATCTACATAAGTCGCTAGAAGAAGCAAAAGATCAGGAGGGGCAGTATCAACGAGATCAAATCAAGCAGCGAGGAGAGGAGTCAGCAGCTGGTCAAAAGCCGACGGAGGAGAAGAAGGGTGAAGAGCAAGGTGTACACCATGTCTCGAGATTTGCAACACAATTATACACGATTTCCTACCTGATCCTATTCTCTTTCTTCGGAACACTTGCTCGGCTTGGACTGCAGGTCATTACTTTCTATCCTGGAGCGCCTGTGGTATTCAGCGAGCTATGGGCCAATGTCGGAGGAAGTCTAGTTATGGGTTTCTTGAGTGAGGACAGGATGCTTTTCAAGGAAGAATGGGGCACACCTGAGTACGACCAGCAACTGCAAATGGCAAAGGAACAAGCTCAGGATGAAGAAAGTGGTTCAAGTACTGATCAGGCCATCGACTTGGCGGCAGCTAAGAAGGCACATGCAGCTACGAAAAAAACGATCCCCTTGTACATCGGGCTTGCAACCGGTTTCTGTGGATGCTTCACATCTTTCTCATCCTTCATCCGCGACGCCTACTTTGCTATGTCGAATGAATTGCCGACTCCACTGAACCATCCTGCCGACTATGGTGTTGGAGAATCAACTACCTCGACTGTTTCACGAAATGGGGGCTATTCTTTTATGGCTCTGCTGGCTGTCATCATCATCACCGTTTCGCTCTCCATCTCCGCTCTTCATATAGGAGCACATCTTGCCATCCTTTCGGAACCCTGGACACCAACTATGCCATTCTCGTTCTGCCGCAAGTTCCTGGACCGCTTGGCTGTTGTATTAGCATGGGGTTGTTGGCTAGGAGCTATCTTCCTCGCCATTTGGCCTCCAGACCGACATGACAACCCACCCGAGATCTGGCGTGGTCGAGCGGTATTCGCCTTAGTATTCGCTCCACTCGGATGCCTGGGACGCTTCTACGCCTCGATCTACCTCAACGGCAAGATCTCATCATTCCCACTTGGGACCTTTGTTGTAAATATATTCGGTACGGCTATCTTAGGCATGAGCTACGACTTGCAGCATGTTCCTCTCGGGGGAGCCATTGGATGTCAAGTACTGCAGGGCATCGAGGATGGGTTTTGTGGGTGCTTGACTACAATCAGCACCTGGGTCAGTGAGCTAAACTCGCTGAGGAGGAGGAATGCTTATCGATATGGTGCGGCCAGTGTCGTTGTTGCGTTCTGCTTTTTGCTTGTGATTATGGGGAGTTTGCAGTGGACAAAGGGCTTCTCCGCCTTGCAGTGCACACATTGAAATATTCGATCATGATATATAGTGTAATCTCAATTTTGGATTTACATCTGTTAGTCTGCATACTTTCGATTTCAAAAGATCTGTTGTGGTTGCCTTGGATCCTCCGGGTCTCAAGCTACCACCTCCTTTCATAGGAATATGTTAAAGCAAACGCCAGTGCTCGTCTCTCTCGCTACGATGTAAAGCCGAAGTTTACAGACTATTTTCTCAAAAGAGAAAAAAGTTTGAAGAGCTTGTGCAAGAAAAGGCAAAAGCTTTTGGAGACGCGGGTGATCGAAACCCGGGCCTCTCGCATTCTACAACTCAATGCAAAGCGAGCGTTCTACCACTGAACTACATCCCCATATTTTTTGTTGTTTTTGTTGAAGAAAAAGGTCATATTTAAATATATATGACATATTCGCAATTGCCCCACCAAGAAAATCTGTTCCGGCTAAGTCCGTCTAGCGAGACTGGAATCACGAGATATCACAATTGGACCTGATGGAAGAGCGATTCATCATTTTTCAAGTTTGATGGGGTGAGTGAGAAAGTTTCTCTATGTTTTCTACGCTATCCTATATAGAAAAATCACGATGCTTCTGCACGACTCCGAAATAAGACGCTTTTGTTACCCCACCATCCCCTCCATTGCCGGAACCCAAGCCCATCCTTCCACCAAGTGGTGAATTCTCCGTCCTCCGAGGTCGCTATCGAAAATATCAAAAGAAAAGAAGTAAACGCCAATCTATCCCAAAGAAAGTGTGTCCCACACCCATGTCCATGTTTTCCCGTCCCGAGTCGTCAACTACCTCGAAGGCAAGGCTTCAAATCCTATTGCTGCCATGCGAGGCAGAAGCCAAATGAGCTGAAAAGAACTTATCGATCTGCTCCTTGGGCAAGAGACCCTGCCCAATATTTTCATTTTCATATCGGCAAGAGATTGATCTACTTGCGGATAGTGTTCTTGCATAGAGCACTCTTGCAAAGTTTGTACTTGCAGTGAGGGTATCTGCAGAGCGCGCTGCCTGGTTCGCTCTTGCCAGGTGTGTTCTTAGTGCTCTTTGGTGACGTTCTCTTGCTGATGAACATAATAGGAACCGGGGCATTGCTCAGGCGTGTGAACCTAGCTTTATTGATCTCCTTCTGTGCTGCATCCTTCCGATCCTGCCCATCCTTGGTAGCCTTTCGCTCCCCACCACGAATCTCGGCATGCTTCTCGTCGACAAGCTTGATGAAAGCGACATCAGCAAGCTGAGGAATCCGACTTTCATGGACTTGGAATTTGAGCTTCCAAAAAGTGAAGGCATCCAGAGCATAGAATGGGAGGATGTATAGGATCAGCAGATGGCGGTTACTGCAGAATCCCTCGGGCAGAGCCAAGACGACCTCCATACGCTTGAGGCCTTTGAAAGAACGAAGCTCCTCGACGACTCTCATAAGGAAAGCACGGGCTGGCGAGACCTTATACTCCGCCTTGGTCATGATCTTCCAACCAGTTGTAGGGATTGCCGCCCCAATCGTCAACTTCTGGATTCGAGGCAGGAGAGGAGCAAGGCGGGAGAGTTCGTCGAGGGCGGTCAGGTCAGAAGCAGTTAAGTGGAGGTCGCGCTCATCGATTGCAATCTCGAGGTAGCTGTTGCTCATGTATACGGCTCTAGCAGTGTTGTTCATGCCAGTGAGGAGGTCCTCGACCATAACATAGGGTGTATCGAACTTCGGGTCGATACTTAGGAAAGTAGTACCGTCTCGATAGACTTGGGTGTACTCGCAAATTTCGTTGCCGACGATGCCATCGATTGTGGATAATGACAGAAACAGATGCGAAGCGCAAGTGCCCACAGCTTCCTAGCCGAAAAATCTCTAAGATGATGGAGGCAAGGAGAATGTTTCGCAGAGTCAATGTTCCAGGGTACCAACAAGGACGGTGTAGTCCAGTAGTCCAGATGCTCCTATTTTTAATGGACGAGGGTGTCGAGTGGAAGGTTTGATGGATGGTATCCTCGACCTGGGGTTGTTTCGAAGATGGGCTTTAATACATCAAGCCGGTCCGCTAGTACGGAGTTACGGAGTTAGTCCTAATTTTGACTTGGGATTCAACTGTCAAGTGAATCGGTTTCTATATATGGGTGTTTACATTATAGAATAAAAGTTCTTGCCAACACATCACGCACGTGCGGAAGTATTAGGGCTTTGTTTTGATTTGTTTTATGTTGTTTTCGCAATTCAGACCTTGAATTTCGGAGAGCATTTCATTAAGGTCACAATCGAGGTCACAATGTCAAGCAATCAATTTAGAGGCACTAGAATGATGAAAAGAAGTTTCGTCATTTTTCTGTCGACTTGACCACCTCTGATCTCCCCTTTTCTGATACCCGGCCGCATCCAGCAGCCATGTGCCATATGCCGCAATCACCAACTTCCATGTCCCATGCTTCTCCTTCACCAAGCGGTGATCCAGTCATCCTTCAAAGCCTCGCAGTGCCAGAAAATCTCCAAAGCAAGAATCAAAAAAGGAAAGGAAGCAAAGTAATATCATAGAAGTCCAGGCTGAAACGGTATTTCGCTTTTGTTCGCCCAAATTTGCTAGTTATCAAACAGGTATTACCAAGCAGATCAATCAATACCACAGGAAATGCAAATCGATAGACGTCTACTTATAAGAAGTCTTAATAGCGCTCTTAGCAGCCTCCTTGCGCTTGAAGTTCTTGCGAGTGATGGTTTGGGGGACCGGATCGATGCTTGGACGCTTGAACGTCGCGCTTCTAATGTCATTCTGCAGCTTCGCATGCTCAGCATCCATTCGGTTGAGGAAGGCTCTGTCAACTGGTTAGGGGCAAACCTTGCCGTGCGCAACGAATTTGACCTTCCATGTAGTCATAGTCTCGAGTTCATAGAAGGGTAAACCGTAGCCTGTCAGGGTGGCAAGCTCGCTCATCTCCATTCCCTCGGGCATGGCCAAAACCACCTCCATGTACTTTAGTGACGCGAACGAACGGAGTTCTTGAACGACTCGGAGGAGGAAGGCTCGGGTGGATTTTTGATGGTGCTTCTTGCTCTTAGTCAGGGATTGGCTAGCTGCAATTTCGATTCTGATAGACAGATTCTGGATCTTGTTGAGAACAGAGGCCAATCGATCTAATTGGTTCAGAACAGTGGGTTGCGAGCCGTTGGCGTTAAAGTTGCGCATATCAACAATGATCTCGACGAGTCTGGTGCTCAGATAGTCGCTACTCTCAGTGGGGCTCATACTGTTGACCAGATCGGAGACGATATCGTACTTTGGGGCATCGAAAATATTCAAGCAGAACAGGAACCTGATTCCATTCTTGAAGACCTTGGAGACTTCGACCAACTCGTTTCGCTGGATGCCGTTGATTGCGACTGTGAGTTCGGCATGGAAGTACTTCTTTGTGCGGACGAGCTCATACATAGCCACCATAGAGTTGCCAACGAAGGGGCGTGGATATGACATGTCGGAAGATTGTGTGAAGTTCTTCTGGGATTGGAATTGTTTTGGGGGCGTTTTGAGATGGGGTTGGAATGCGGGATGCGTTTTGAGGTTGGGCGGCGAATGATCGAAAGGCGCAAGCGAGCGCAAACTTGTGACAATGCGTGCGAGGTTAACAGATGCTGAGTAACCAAGAGCCAATACCCTTTTACGCAAGGTAACAAGTGTTCGAAGAGTAAAGGCGCGGTGGTAATGTTGGTGGTTGGGTGTGGTCGTCGTCGGTGCTGTGGGTAAAAAGTTGTAATGAAAGTCGTGGAATCACATACGGTTACAGGTCTCCCCTGTAAAGCTTTAAGTACCGAACCGCTTATTCTATTTGATAAATTTAAGGTTATTTCTAAGCTTAACTGGTTGAATGTTCCTATACATTTATACTAGGTAGCTAGCTAAAGTTCACGTGATTCCTAGATGTAGGGAGCAAAAAAGAGCTTGAGTTCGGTCTAGTCCATGCCAATGCCTTACCGGAGTTCTCACTTCAGTATTCTAAGCGACATCAGTCAAGAAGGGCCGTTGTTGTTTTGAATTGTCCTTTTAGTCTCGAAGAACAACAGCTGCTGAAGGTCATGTGCGCATGACTTGAACTGGATTCTGCAGATGGGTATCTGGTGCCGTTACAAAAGTTTACATCTTTACGTGTGGTCATTTGCGAGGTGAAAAGGGCTTGCAAAAACTGTATTCCAGTCCTACGGACGTTACCTCAAAAAGTCGTAGAATGCTCCCAGTTCTCAGTGCTTGCGTGCATTCCGTACTCCCATTTCTCCGCCCAAGTCTTATCCAGACTCTTCCGTCCACATCTCCTTTCCTCAATCGAATCCAAAGCACATCCCAGAAAGCGCCAAGGAAATTAACTGGGAAAACAAAAGAGCATACTTTGGGCACCCTCCTGGTTGACCTCACTTCTTGGTAGCGCTCTTCCCTATCATGCCATTCGATGCACGGAAGATAGTCCAGATAGTGTCAGCACGGGATTTGAGTTGAGGCTCAAATGTACCGTAACGGATGTGGGTCGTCTTCTCGATTTTGTCATCTTCCTCCTGGTAAGCAAGCTTAACTCTTATCGTGATGAAAAAAAGGCTCCCTTGAAAGGTTACTCAAACGTATACCACTCCGGGTGGTATTCTCGCAGTGCTAAAGGAGGATCAGCAAATGTTAAATAATTTGTCGCAAAAACAAAGAAGAGGCAAGCGATCTCTTTTGTAGGCTTTGCAATATCGAGGGGTTGATGTCGATGTTGCGCGCCGAAGGTGAATTGTAAGAGACGCCAATGTTGTTCGAAAAAGGAACACTCGTTTTTGTGCTGCATGTACCCTTCAAGTTATGCGCAATGCCTGTGTATTTTATATGCGTGTGTACTGATGCGTAGATGAGTATGGATCGAAGGGGGTCGATGTGCTTGGGCCTGCGCGGCTTTTGGCGCGCAGCACTAGGAGGGCGGGATTATCGTTGAATTCGAATTTCCAGCGGTCTAAATTGCAAAGCCTACTTCAAAGGTTGATCTGGAACCTGGAGGACTCAAGAAATGAGATGGGTGGCCTTACTCGTTGTTGTTGTGGAGGAAGAAAGAAATTTCGAAGAGCTTCGCGACTCTTGACATCACCAGAATCGCAGCCTCGCCAAAAAAAAAATTTGGTTCACGTGAACGAAGCCTCAAAACTCGAATTATGGCGTCCCGACTCTTAGTCGAGGCTACGGGGTCTTTCTAAGAAATTAAGGGAAGTATCTCTTGGGAGTTACACAGCCACCCGCAACGTGCAATGCCTTCTATATACATCCCTTTATTCTCCGCGGCAGCGTTTAAAATCCAAAGAGGCTGATCGCCTTGGTACATGAGAGAATACGAATTCAATCATTATTCCAAGCAACAAAGTGCATATGGCTGCAGCATCAACGCAACAAAGTATCCTCAAGCTCATCTCAAGATATGTAACTTGTGAAATGTGCTATCTTTCAGTCATCGAATCTCTTTTGTTCCTTGCACACTGCAGGATCAACAGAGGAGGCCTGGAGAGCGCAACAAAGAGAGGATGCAGCAATGAGTGGAAGGCGAGTATCTTCACTCCAGCAACTGATAGCAGGAGCATTAGCGAGGACATTACAACTCAGCACAACAAGAGTAAGACTAGCACTAGAGAATTTCAGTTTCAATGCAGTTGATGAAGTCGTCAAGATTCTTTCGTAACAGTGATGTCTCATTACCCGCATGAAAATCAGTGAACCGCCCCTTTTCAAGGGCCATATGATGATAATAATGATGATATTGTTTTACGTCCAGCGGGTGAGGGCGAAGCCCAGCATCCTAGAGACCTCCCGAAGGGTATAGGGATGTGCTAAGCTAAGGAGTTACATACAAGACAGCCCCAGATAGCAGTTCAGTAGCGCTATTGCCGGCCAAATAGTTGTTTGACTGAGACCATTCCCCTACGGCGGGATGGGCACGAGATGAAGAATAAAGGGAGTCCCTCAGGTTTTGCTCAAAGAGAGTGTGTAGTTTGTGATCGGAGATCTGAGTTCAAAGTCGCGTAGAGCGACAGGCTTTCAAGGTCAAATGACCGTTAACAAAGGAAAAGAAATTGATATAAGCAAGCCCCCAAACGCCGACAAACAAAAAGCCTTCAAGTACCCGTATAATGTCAGAAAAAGTTCCCCCGGGAGGGCACTACGCCGCCCCAAAGTCCCTTTGAAATGGTGTTACGCGTGTGCTGGCCCCTAGCGGGGACACACCTTGTGGTAGAACTCTGTCACGTTCAGGAAGTCGACAAAGCGTTGCGGGTCTGATAAGAGGTCAGACAGATATTTGATTCCCTATTCAAGGGCCAGATGTGGCACACGCTGGCTGATATCTTCGTCTCTTCGGCAAAATGAAGCTCGAGACCAGCTTCTTCTCTAATTTGGGGCATCACTGGTACTGCACAATAAGCATTTGGAATTCATAGGGCTCATTGTCACCTCCCAGCATTGAAGTGACGTTGGAACTGAAGTGTGATGAGGCTCATTACACTTCACACACCGCTTTGTGCATCGTGCACCACAACCCTTGAAACCTAACCCTAAGTGAAATTTATGTGGGTGTATGTGAATCATCGACATGGGCGCTTGAGGAGAGTTGGGGCTGACAGAAATAGAGGGAGGGAGCATGAGCTTGATACCAAGCTTTCTTGCTTGTGCGGGGAAGTCTTCACCGAGTTTCTTGAGTCGACTGGTGACGTTGGGCGCAGGACTATTGGAGCCTTGGGATTCGTCCTCGGGTGCTTCGATGCGGGTCTAGTTGATGACAACCTCGAACCCCTTTTGCTACAGGAAAGTGTTTCTTTGATCTGTCGTTCTCTTGTTACAGAGATCGTCGGCAAAGTCGTAGATATTTGGGCCATGTGGGAAGAATGTGATTCGCGGACGGGCTCCGGTGTCAGATCTGACCTCGATCTTATTGCGGCTGATCTTGTCGGTTTAAATGGTGATATTCCCAATGTTACCACGGGCTCTGACGATCTTACAATCAAGTGCTATGGTATTTTCAGAAGCAGAGGGTGATACTGTCTTCCATAGCGAATTTTAATGAAGTGTTGCGGGAAGGAGGTTGCAGGAGCGAGGATTGAACAGCTTTGATGTGCTTGATGAAGATCGTTGAAGCAGAAATGATCCGAAGACTATTCTTGGTGAAAGAAAATAGTAGAAGGAGCCTTGTGCATAAAGTTCAAAGGTCGACTGCTGTGTAGGTTTGCAGCGGGTGCTCTGAGGAAGGCATCGAAAGCTCCATTTAAAGGCTTCGAGTCCTTCAAGATAAATTTATGGCTTCCAATGCAAAGTGCTAGTGTCGTGTATAGAATTACCAGGGTTGAATTCACATTTCCTATATTGGATTTGCTGGACTCCGTTTTCATTACCAGATTAGGGAACAAAGCTATCCCAGAAAAGTTATCGAGCAGACGCCTGCCAGAACTGGAATGAAACGAAGATGAAGCCCATCACAGTGCTCCGATGGCCTCGGCACGTTCAGCTCGCATCATCAAGCAAGCAGACCTGAGCGATATTCGGTCTATCTTCCGTACGCCATCACCCCCTTGCCATGAATAGAAAGCAAGCGTGACAACAAAAGTGGAGAAGAAAGCACAGAGACCCGTCTTAAGCTCCTCCATTCCTTCGTGCCTCAACGACGAACCAGAACCTTGCCCCACTTCTTCAGCTCCTCAGGGTCAAGATCCTTCTCCTCGCTCTCGTGAATAACCACCATGTTATCAAAAGCGTCCTCATCCATCTTTCGGTACTTCTCAGATCGTCGGGTTAACATCTCAATAAAGTTGTCTCCTACCAGTCGCGGAGGGAAGACACCAGGGGCAGACCACTTCAGCCTCCAGTCGGTGAAGGTCTCTAACTCGTAGAATGGGAGAACACAATCGAATGCCTTGGGACTGAGACAAGCGAGATCGAGTGGTTTATCGAGCTCGACAACGATGTCCAAGTTCTTCAATGACGTGAAGTCTCGGAGTTTGTCAACCAGCCTAGCGAGGAACGGATAGGCTCGGGCGACTGAGGATTCGTCGTAGTCGCGGCTCTTAAGTCTGGACTGAGGAGTGTGGGTGTACTTGTCGATGTCGTTGATCGTAGAGGTCTTGTCGGGGCAATGAGATAGATAACCACATGTTGAACCTCATTATCAAAGGACCTGCCAAGCTTTGCCATCTGATCGAAGATGTTCGGGCTTGGAAAAGCAGTCAGCCGAGCCTCGATGCTGTCCTGGTCCACGGCCAACTCAAACCACTTCTCCTTCATGAACAGCTTTCTGTTCTTGTCACTCATCTTCTTGGTGATCTCATCGATGAAATTGTACGAAATTGGATCGAAGGGGAAGGAGATCTTGGCAGTTGAGCCGGAGGAGGGGTTTGAGGGCGCGAAAGTTGTTCGTTGGACTTGAGTTCGAATAGCAGCACCAGCAGAGATCTTGACATCAGCATTCTGTCCTTTTCCGCGGACAAAACGAATCTCGGTAACTCCACTGGTTGCTCTCATTACCACGGCGTTCGAGCCTTTTGCGGGAGAGCCCATTGCTTGAGATGAGTTAGTGGATTCGAGTGGAGCGCGCGCGGCGGCAGCACCCTTCTTCTTTTGTTTGACAACAGTCCAGGAAATATCCGAGACTGTGTCAGACTCCGGCGCCCCGCCCTTGCTCTCGTGCTAGTCGGACATTGTTTGCGCTCTGTTGTTTGATTAGAATCTCAATGGGAGGTTGGTGGGGAGGGAACTTACAATGTCAGATCCTGGGACTCGAAGCTGACTACGATTATGAAGCTGGAGAATGTCGGACTGTAGTTTGAATCAATAGAGTCGCATACGCTACAGAATTGTCAGCATGAAAGGACCGAGATTGAGGAGCTGAAGTGACGAACCCTTTGCACTTTGGAGATGTTGTTGATGAAAGGTTAGTTGAGGTTGACAAAAGCTCTTTGGTAAGCCTTAGCTTGAGACCAAGCGGGTCCAAGCTAGTGGCCAATTGATGGGACATAAAGCCTGTAAACAAATACTTTAATGGTGAACCTATTGTACGCTAACGCCCCCTTTCGAGTCGGCTCGCGGTTAATTCTCGGCTGTCAAAGTTGAGTGTGTCTAGTTGTGTGGAATTAGCGGCAGAGGCTCCATATACAATTGCCCTGGCAGATAGATTGTCTACGATCGAGACTGGTACTCGCAATTTCGTGCGAGATTAGTGGATGTACCACGCAATAATGGCACTGAAAAGTCTCTGAAGCGTTCAGAAGTTCTTAGCAATTTTCATGCAGAATGTAATTTGCTATCTACGCTGGCCAAGAAACCAATGCCTGTGCTGATGGCTGCTGTCACGCTGTGACTTGCCTGTCCTCGAAAATAAAGAAAGCCAGAAATAAAGAGGCAAAAACGCAAAAAGAAGTGTGCCAAATCCCTAGAAGAGATCCGAAGCAGCGTCGTTCAAGAAGCATCGCTGCAAGGGTGATTGAGACGTTCACTACCGGGAGGCACGAATGGCAATCAATCACAGTGCTAACCTCCAATCCACGTTACTTCTTCTCGCGCTTGTCCTTGGGTTTATTCTTGAACTTCTCCCAGGTTGCTGCCACCAGAGGCTCGAAGTCGCTTGCATATGGGAAGTACAGAGCTTGGATCCTCTTGTCTCCGGCCCCCGCATGCTTCAAGACCATCGGATTGAGGCGAGAGAGTTGGTTCAAATCATCCTTAGAGACTCGCTCTGCACGATCGATGCTGGGGACGTGGTACCAGAGAGCCCATTTGGTAAAAGATAGTCGGTAGGACGGCAAGACATAACTAAGCCTGAGTTTATGAAGACCGCTGGTGAAGGCATGTGGCAGATGAAGAACTACGCCCAAGTTCGTGAGGGACTCAAATTGGAAAGTCTTTGAGACCGTGCATGGCCGTAAACTTATAGGAAGCGCAAGTGTCACCCATAATTGGACTAGGCAAATATTTCTATTGTCTCCGTGGGGCTTCATTCATCACGAGGCTTTACATATGATAGTCTAGAAGTCAAAGATTGAGAAGTACTTTTATTGTCTACTCTCATAGAGTAATAGTAGTTGAGAAACGGAACTGTTCCTCTCCATATGGGGGTGTGAAAAACAAGAACAAAAAGGAATCAAGGAAATAAAAAAGTGCTGCCAAGGGATCTGATTGTTTCCTGCAGACCAAATGCAATGACTCCAAGAAGTAGGTTTCTGTTCCGCCAAACGAGTCAATGTCCAACGAGATCCAAAGCGGCGCCAAGGGTCATAAAATATCATCGCTCACAGGCAATGGTTGCAGATAAGGCTTGCTGAACTGGTCAAGGGCCTCCGACTTTGAGATTTGAAGGAATTTCTCAGATTTGCCGTCACCGAGGCCGCATATACAAGCGGACTTAGGATCGACGATTGACACACAAGCAGCGCTCCTTATGTGAGCATTTCTCAGGTTCGAAGATACTCTCTCGCTTGTAAGTAGAGTCCAAAACCCTAATATCCCCGTCCTGCTTTCGCTTTAGAGCTATGTCGTAGAGATTGTTGAGTCTGTTGAGTGTATCCTTTGGGGCGAGGTGAGGGAGGAAGATAGCAGGGACCTGGTAGCGGAAAACCCAGCGTGTGAATGCCAATTTGTAGAAGGGTAAGATGTAGCTCAATTGATTGTTGTGCATACTATTGGAGAAGTTATGAGGCATCGACAGAACCACGTTCATACGCGCGATATGGGGAAATTTGCCGACTTCTTCGACGACCTTTTCGACAAGCAAGTATCCAGGGGAAGCTGGCAGATCAGCAAGATTGGTGTTGAAGATCTCGGTCAAGGTCGGAATTTCCAGCTTGATGACTAGATTCTCAACATGTTGAGCTAAGTCTGGTCCGAACTTGGCAAGTTGATCAATGATAGATGTTGGGTTCTCTGCACCTGCTGGGACTCTGACGACAATCTCAACCCAACGTCCTGCTAGGAAATCCTTTCTCTGGGCGGTGGTCATACGATGCGTAAAGTGGGCAGTGAAGTCATAGCCCTTTGCCTGAAATGGGTACGACTTTTCGTTGGTTGGAGGGCCTTCAGCATAGGCGGACTTAATGACTTTGTATTGATTCAAAGTTGCGCTCGAAGCGGTGATAGACACATCGGCATTGGCGCCTGGCAAACGGATGTAACTGGTCTCAACCTTGGTAGGCATTGCGCGCTTGGGAGTTGTGTGCGAGAGACCAGTAGCAGAGAAATTGGACAGGCTCTTGGCCGGGAGTTTGGTTGATGAGGATGGCTTCATAGAGGATACTGCTTGAGAGGGTTGTCTCGCATCTGTAGCACCGGCTTGCTTTGCAGACGGCTTGTTGCTGTTGCGCTTATCGTTGGCGGAGACTGAGACTTTGGCAGCGACTTTAGATTGGGTTCTGAGCTTTCCGGAGCGTCGATTTTGGTCACCCATGTTGCAATCAATCCTGCGTAAGGACTGATTGAGGTCTTGATGTTTGTGGACAGTGGCCCAAGATTCGGAGGTTGTGGTGTAACCCGGAGACGCTTTGCGCAAGATGACTTGGTGAACGGGACGAGATGGAGAGGGGCTTAAGTATCAAGGGAACAGCGAGAAGATAGAAGGCAGAAGGTGGATGTTGTATTTGTTGAAGAGACGGTATTGGGAAAACTTGGGTCCAGGATTGTTGGAGGTCCTCAAGTTGGCGCAGGGACGTAAATTTATAAACGGGCCTAGACGTAGGTCGTAGATTCGGTTTAGCGCTAAAGGCAGTACAATCATCTCAACTAAAACTCAGTATTGGTCAGGACACTCAATTGGTGAATTGTCTTATAGAACTACGCGAACAACAGCAAGATAGGCGGCGTGGAACAGACGAAAGGGCTTTATAAGCGCGAGCGAAACTTACGCCCTGCTTGCTATTCCAATCCTAGGCCATCATGTGTCCGATTAGAGCTGACTCCAAAGTTCTGAAATGTGCAAACAGATTGTGCCCTTGACTGTCATGGGGTAATGATTGAATGGAAGTCTTGGTCAAGATCAAATGCGCTATCATGGTCCTTGACCTATCTAGCCTTGATATTCTTGAAATACATCGCATCAGTATACCATCTAGACAAATACTCATCTACATCCTGTCACTTCTCGGTCCGACAGTTGTTTTCGATGGATTTTCTGATCACGTGAATGCGTATGGTTGACCTTCGAAAGCTGGAACATTGAGGCGGGTCACTTGTCCAACCGACACAAACAGTTTCAGACCCCATATTTATAGGGGTTGGGGAATTGCTGAGGCCATGTGGCTCTTGGCATAAGCTAAAACAATTTATCAACACTTGATGGCCCGAACCAATGTTCAGAGGTCAATTGGATGTGTCCGTCAAAGTCGTGAGCCATATTTGGGTCTCGCACCCATAAAATCAAGCTTGTAACAAAAGACATCGACTAACAAATGCAAATTTAATCTTCTCCAAGTTCCCAGATACTTGCAAGCACTGCTCACATTTCCCAAGCTCCAGCAACAACGGGACCAAAACCCTGGTGACTCGAGCAATAAGTAACACTAAGGTCAAAATGGTATGGCTTCTAGTAGTGAATCAACGTCGGTCTCTACGACCCTCCTTGTGTGGTTTAAGATGAATTTCAATTGCTCCTTCAGTTAGATGTTTTCTGCCAAGACAACTGATACGGACGAGGGGCAGTCCCACGAGCACAAATAACAAATGTATATAACAAATGAAGCTACTGAGCATTCTAAAACTTGCCGAATAGTGACGACAACAAAAGTAATGCAATAGAGCAACCAATCGAGGGAATGGCTGGGCTTTAGCACGACCGTGATGATACTATGATGTAGCTGGTACAGGAGACTTAACGTCGTCTAATAAAGGATTGGCAATCTTTGCCGCTGTGTGAGATTACATGTTCTGCAGAGCTCAAAGAACAGGACTGTAGACTCGCGGATCGACTCGAAACGGAAGATGGGAGAGAGAAGTAAAGTCGAGGAAAAATTACTTTCAGTGAGGCGATTGGTTCATGCATGATTACGTACTCGGGGAGGCTATCTATTTAGGACAAGTGCCACCAGCCACTTCTAAACACATTGAGAACAGCACTGTTTCCTCATACAAACGTCACTGACCCGATGATCTACCAATGCCAGCATAGGTTATCGCAGTATATGACAGAGGATGCAGAATTGTAAGTCGAGTTCTCCAAACCATCAAAATGCCTGTCCCCCGACCCCAAAATTGACCAGATATCAAGGCACGTCGACTTCCAACAAGAGTCTCCCGCATCTCACGAAGAGTCCCCAGCTCAATAACAATGGGCAGCCGCAGCCCACCATAATCAAACGAATCTGATTCTCGAGCCTTCAGACATGCTCATCTTCTGAAACGTCCTCGTGATTGGCCACAGCACAAGTGTTCAAGCCTGACAACGGAAGGCATTCCGATCAGGAAGGACGCTCCACCGCCAATCAATTGTCTCGCCTAGATTTATTTATTGATTTGATCTGGGCCGGAATCATCGCCAATCTCTCGGCAACTTTCAGTCAATAGGCATTCATAGAAAGTGGTGCATCTCTCCGAAACACCGTCCTCGAGTTCATACTTCTGTTTATCCCAAAATGGCGTGCCTAGGGTCATCTTCGAGCATTCTGCATCAACCATTTCGATGACGATCTCTTTCGGTGCAACTTCGTGGTTTGGATCCTCATCCTGGCAGTCGTTTACGGGATCAATGCACCATTTGCTTTCGTGCCGGATAGTGGCAATTCGCTGAAGCTACTCATTGGGGTCCACCTCATTTCTCAAGCCTCCTTCCTTGTTGCGTACACGGAATAAGCGATCTTCATCTCATTTCTGCGACCACAAGCCGTCTTCGAGGTCTGCGCGATGTTAATAGCCGCCGGCCTCTGGATCGCTGCCATCTTCGTCCCGTATCCTGGCAAAGTTGGACTCATTGTCGGTGCCATCGTGGCCGATTATCCTGTCGATATATTTCTACGATCACCTAGAGTTGATCGCTATCTTACGCCCGGTTGGAAGCAGATCTCGGACATTGACCACTATTTAGAGAGAGAGGCATGAAGGATTCTTTATCGTCATCCTTGGTGAGGACGTGTTTCGTCTCATCGAAAGAAGTCCATCTGGAATGGGCATACATTCTGGAGCTGCTACAGTCGTCACGGCCTTGTTGATTTACTATGGTCTCCATTGGCTCTATTTTAATAGTGATTCGAGTAAGAAGTTCGTTTATGCACTTCGCCGGACGTGGTAGAAACCTGTTCTGTGGCAAATATAAATATGGCATCTATTCCCAAAGAACCTTCCCACACTAGAGAACAACTTTCATGTAGTGTTCGCATCACTTCTCATCGTCGCTGCCTCAACTCTCTTCCTCGTCGAGTACCGGACCGGCCCCAAGTCAATAGACACGGTAACAGCTCGAGCATCTGCCAACGAGGGCGAGGACAAATCTGATGCTGTTTCCTTTGCATTATGGAGTGCGTCGACATCACTACCTGTCGCGCTCTTTTCCATGACTGTAATGGCCCTACTAAACCGACCCTTTGATCCGCCAAAGACATTGCTCGCCAACAATCGCTACATTCGACTCGCTGTGATTTTCGTCATAGCATGTCTGTTAAAGATCAAGAATTTGACTGGCTTGGTGGTGCGGTGCCGCCGATTGGCTTTTGTGGTCCTTGCTCATCTGGGAACCGATCGCAGGCTTGGAGAAAGACTGGAAATTCATGGAGCCATAGGATGGCTGAGAATGTGGAGTAATTCTTCGGATCTGATGATTCGAGCATCGTTAAGAATAACACCCAACATCAATATTTTCAGATTAGCACCTAGGAGAACATCGAAATCGGGTCCCGACTTCCTTCTTCACTGGCCCACTACCTCTGCATTCGGACAAACAACCAACTTCCCCCTCACCTCCCCCCTCTCCAACCGTCCCAAACCCTTCCCAACTTTATCCAACCCCCCAATAACCTCCACACTCCCCATCTTCAACCACCATCCCTAAACCCTTCTTCTAGATACGTCTGGAAGATCCATTTAACATACTCTTCATTCTCTGGCTTGAGATAATTGTCTGCGTACTGGACGAATTTTCCTTCCACCCCTTCAGGTAGGATGACACCTGTAAGAAGAATGTCGGGTTAGTGTACCTCTCTCATGGTTTGGGAAGAGATGAGAGGAGGTCCTGGAAGTACTGGAATTTTCGAGTTTTTAGACTTGAAGGGGAGAGGGAGATATTAGGAGGGGGGAACTTACTGGGGTTTATGGGCATGGTGGTGATGAACGCTCCTCCTCCTTGAGCAGCGAGTAGGTCTCCGAATAGGGATTGGGAGGAGGAGCCTATGGCGTCGAATATTGCTTTGTATGGTCCATGATATCGAAGGTTTGCTGAAAGCATCGATGCTGGTAAGTGATAATCTAGGACCTCAACAGCACCGAGCTCTTTCAAGATAGCGTGATTTTGGGGAGATGCTGTGGTGAAGACTTGATGCCCTGCCTGATGGATGTCAGTTCAGGAAAAAGAAAGAAGAAGGGAAGGGGCGACGGGAGGAAGAGGAAAGGAAAGATACCTGGACAGCAATCTGAACACCAAACCACCCCATCGTCGAACCTCCTCCCCAGATAAGAACTTTCTCTTCTTTCTTTAATACGTTCTTGGATGGACGATTGAGGCTGAGTTAGAGTGTTAGCGCGAACATTGCAGCGTGGACGATGGATACTGATGTCGCGTCTTCAAATGGGGTGTCCGATCTAGTTTTTTTTTTTGTTAGTATGGACTTTGTTAGAGGGGAAATGAGAAAGCGCGGGGGGCGGGTAACGTTAGCGATAAGTAATTCCGTAGAGAGCGTGTATTTTTGATGAGTACCGAACCGATGATCGTTGCGAAGTGCGACGGCGGTCATGCTTAAGACTCTGTCGCCAGGTTTGAAGCGAGTTACTCCTTCTCCGGCAGAGTGGATGTAGCCTGCTACATAATCTGGTTTTGCTCTCAGTTATATGTATTGGTTGAGCGGAAGGGCGGGGAGGAAGTACTGCCTATGATCGCGGGGTAGGTGAGTGGAATTGAGATTATTCCTTTTGCGAGTTTCCAGTCTCCTGGGTGGAGGGTACTGCTTGATTCTGGAGAAGTGATTAGAGTGGATGTATGATAGGGCGGGGGAAGAGGAGGGTACTTGCCTTGATGACTATTTCTCCTGGACCGGGGTTCGGGATGTCCGCTGGTCCGAGTTTAAATGCTTTGCCTTTAGCAGGCAACCAAGCTGCAATGTTTGCCATTTAATTTATATCGAATGCGAGATTTCCTAGCTTGAAGTTCGTTATTTGATCCTGCTATAGGCAAGTCAAAGTCCGACAAACTACCAGATTTTATCATCGACTTAAGAAAGAATCCATCTGTACGATCAAGCCGGATCCCACAGTGACATGCAATGACCAAGAAGTCATTACAGCGTCGTGGGCCAAGAGGAGAGTTGGTGAGCATGTCGCAGAGGTTGCTGTAGTGTATTACTAATTCCACCAGTTACCCCTGGGAGTTGGAATGACCACGTGATTGGGCAGCCTGAAGCAGCCAAAGCAAGTTTTCGCTGTAGCCTTGGGGTGCCCTTTGCATTTTAAGGTTGATTTAGGGTTTCTGGAGACAGCAGGAATGTTGCTTGGTCCTTGATCTCAAACCTAAGCAAGATTTTCACAAGCTTCATCTGCTTCGTTGAGATTTTGATGCGCACGCGCGCTGTGAGGCTAGCATTTGCTCCGCTAGAAGACGTCGACCGAAATACCATGTGATTGCAGAAGTAGATGATCCTAAAGTAATGTAGAATCAAAATTGGTGCACATCTCGTGCAACTTGAAGGGTTCCTGCATGGCAGATGTCACACAGAAACGGCTAACGACTGATGCTACACAGTATACGCAGATTACTTAACTTAAAGCTCAAGTAATCAGTATGAAGGGTTTGTAACCACATATGAGATTTTGGCTTCCCAAATTTGTGTAGAAAAGGTTAAATGCGTGCTGACACGAGATGTTGGAAGTTTTGCACTCTTTCTTAGAGGATTGTGGCTCAGCAGTGTTTCCGAAATGACAAGTCAATTAAAATCGAATTGCGAGCCGAAATCCGGAAGAGAATTAGAGCTCCATTCCTTTGTAATTCGTGAAGACCTGGTCAAGAGAATGAAACGGAGCGAAGAGCGATGCAAAATTGAACAATGTGCTCCTCAATCACGACAGCACTTGCTTCAGGGGCTCGCTTGCCTCAACTCCCCGCAGGAAGCAAAAGGACTGCCAACGAATTCAACCACAAAGAACGTTACAAAGGTACATCACAATGCAGCCAAATTCGATTCCTCATCTTAGCAGTACGTACAGCAAATATGTAGGGACGACAGCGATCTTTTAATTTCACCTTCAAGGCTTCTCAGGTGCTCGTGCCACTCGAAGGTCAACTGCCCTTAGCAGCCTAGCAGCGGAAACAGTGCTTCTGGGAGCACCCGCCGCGCCAGCGCGATGCCAAGTTCAGCCAATCGCAGCCAACGGCCCACTTTCCCCACAAAATGTTATTTCCACCTTCCTTTCTCAAGGAACACAATCTTCACTCCTCGCATCTCTTCGCCTCTCTTCACCGGCCCAAATCTCGAAGAACATGCAGGTCGCCTGCACCAAAGCTCAAGGAGCGTAGCATCGACCAACTGGAGCAATCCATCCGATACTTGACAGATCTTCTAGGCCATCTCAATGGCTGGCAGAAGACGAGGGATAAGGATCACAGCAGCGAAGTCGTGACCCTAGTGGCCGGTAAATTCAGGTACCGGCCAATCCAGAGCTAGGATTGCGTTGGCTCAAGAGAGCTTCATTTGTTTCTTTCCTTATCGAACTTCTCCATGCGGCAGATCCGCGTTTGTCCCGGATTGGCGTGCAATCGCGCTGTCCCACTTATGGGAGGTGCTACCTGTAGCACTTGATCAATTTACATACAGATATCTATTAGATAAGAGCCATGCCCTATTTCTTTTTTTTACCCCTCGCCCCTCTCTCTTTCTTTTCGTGCGTCTCTATTGGAAGACTTCTGGTCCAAGTGCTTGAGATAGAGCTTCAATTGTAGTTCTGAGCATTGATCTCTCATCATGAAGGCCTCAATTGTTTCTGCCGTCGCCGCGTTGGCCAGCGTCGTGTCGGCAAACCAGTTTTTGAAGCTGGGTCGATTGGTCCCACCCATTGAGGAGGCGGATGAGTTTCCAGTGTCTACTTCTTCGGCTGCAAATGTTAATGGATCGGCGTTCTTCACTCAGCTTCTTGATCACGATGATCCTAGCAAGGGAACCTTCCAACAGAAGTTTTGGTGGAACGCCAAGAATTGGGCAGGACCAGGGTCACCAGTAAGTTGGAACCACGATTCTAGGTGCCAAAATGCTGAGTATGATACCAGGTTGTGTTCTTCACCCCGGGTGAAATTGCTGCCGCAGCATATGGTGGATACCTGACAAATGTCACCATCACTGGTCTGTTCGCTCAAGAAATTGAGGGAGCAGTGGTCATGGTCGAGCGTAAGTCAATTCCAGCTCTCCCTACGATATAGCATACTGACAAGATCTTAGACCGATACTGGGGCGAATCTTCTCCATACGACGATCTGACCACCGAGAATCTGCAACTTTTGACCCTCAAGCAAGCAATTGCTGACTTCACATACTTCGCGAAGACCGTCGACCTACCATTTGACACAAACCACAGCAGTAATGCTGACAAGGCTCCTTGGGTGTTTTCTGGAGGAAGCTACTCTGGTGCTTTGGCCGCATGGACCGAGTCTACGGCACCCGGCACGTTCTGGGCATACCACGCGTCGAGTGCACCTGTCGAGGCGATCGAGGACTATGTAAGTCGCGAATCCTGAAGCATGCTGGATGTCACTGACAATGGCCAGTGGCAATACTTCTACCCAGTCCAGGACGGCATGCCAAAGAACTGCAGCAAGGATATCACCCTCGTGATTGACTACATGGATGATGTCTTGATGCACGGAACCGCTGATGAGGTCTACTCGCTCAAGAAGATGTTCGGTCTCGAGGCTTTGGAGCACAATGATGATTTCATGAGGTGTGTATTCGTTTTTTTTTTTTTTTTTTTTCAATAGAACTATTCAGCTAACAAACTCAGTGTCCTCGAGAACGGCCCATGGTTGTGGCAATCAAATAGCTTTTACTCCAACTACTCTGGGTTCTACCAATTCTGCGATGCCATCGAGAATGTTGAGGCAGGTGCTGCTGTGACTCCAGATGAGAACGGTGTTGGTTTGGAGAAGGCTTTAACTGCATACGCCAACTGGGTCAACACCACTGTCATCCCAGGCTGTAAGTGGACCATTTCGAATCTCGTCATTCCAAGCACTAACTCAACTCCTAGACTGCCAAGAATACGGATACACCGATGAAATGTCAACAGAGTGCATGAACACCTACAACGCCTCCAATCTTCTCTTCACCAATCGAACCGTTGGCAACGCCATTGACCGACAATGGAACTGGATGCTCTGTAACGAACCCTTCGACTACTGGCAAGACGGTGCTCCCCGCAGCCAACCCACCATTGTTTCCCGCCTCATTGACGCTGCCTACTGGCAACGTCAATGCGGACTTTTCTTCCCAACTGAGAACGGCTACACATACGGCTCCAACATCTCACCTGATAACAATGTTCATCAAGTCAACAAGTATACTCAGGGATGGAGATTGGAGGATACCACGCGTCTCATCTGGACAAACGGAGAGTTCGACCCTTGGAGAACATCTGGTGTCTCATCCCAATTCAGACCAGGTGGGCCACTTGCGAGCACTGAGCAGCACCCTCTTCAGATCATTCCAGGTGGTTTCCACTGCTCGGATCTTATATTGAAGAATGGAAAATTCAATGCGGGTGTTCAGGAGGTTATTGATAATGAAGTTAAGCAAATCGTGAGCTGGGTGAAGGAGTATTATGACCCGTAGAAGCATATATAGAGATGGATAATGTGTATGGTAACGAGGATACGAGATTTCTGAGAGCAATCAAAAGCATATTCTGAGCTATCTCCTTATCTTTGCCTCTTCATTTCTGTCTTCTACTACATCAGCGGCAAGTTGCCCCACCTCGTCCCAAGCTCTACCCTTCCTACTCTTTTCTTCTCACCTCATATTTATACCTCAGTATTGCCCTTCAAGCAGTACCATTCCCCGTCGTCGTAACGTTAGGAAACGCCCCCTCAACACTGATCTCCAAAATAAAATCCCCAATCCTCTCCGGAAACACATCCCCAACCCTCCTCTTCAAATCCTGCTGTCCTATACTCTCCAATACCTCAATCTCCCAACTTCGAAGATACTCGCGAGTCCGAGCTATGTTGTTGGTGGAGAAATCGTCCCATTCTTGTCTATGCGAAGGGATGACGATTTCGGGGTTGAGGGATTCGATTTTTACGAGGGCGCGGAGCCATTGGGAGCGCAGGGCTGGGGTGCTGGTTTCTTGTAGGTATTGGAAGCAGGAGCCGTAGACTGCGTCGCCGGTTACGACTAGTTTTAGGGAGGGAACATGGAGGACGGTGGAGTTTGAGGTGTCGGTTTGTCCGACTTCGATGGCTTGGATGGCGTATCTAATCATCTTATTAGCATGTTGTTAAGTTCTCGGATGATGTAGGAAAATCGAGCTAAAGGGCTGAGGGATTTTGCGAATACATACCCATCCAAATCAAACAACCCATTATCAGGCAGTGCATTCCAAGTCTCCGTTTGAGGCGCGATTTGGTTGGGGAAGTAGGGGGCCCAGAAATTGTCGAATTGTGCAGGTTCGAGTTGTTCTTTCGCGTGGTCTATTGTTCCGGCGGTGGCGATTACAGTCGCGGTGGGGAAGTGGGAGAGGATGGTTGGGAGGCCGAAGAAGTGGTCGCCGTGGCCGTGTGTGATGTAGATATATTTCAAGGTAACATTATTAGGCGCGAGTTCGCTCTTGATCCAGGACACTACTTTCTCCGAATCGTTGATAGAGAGAGGAGTATCGATTAAGATCGCATTTTCAGGACCGGAGATCAAGGTGAAGGTTGTGGGGGAGAAGGTGTAGTTGTTTGGTGGGTCGTAGACTGCGTAGGGAGGATTGAGGTAAGTTGTCCAGGTTAGGGAGGGTTGGGTTTCTGGTGATCGAGGCGTGAGAGATAATGAGATAGTGGATGGGATAGCGAGGAAGGGGATGAGGTTGGTAAGGGTAGATTTGAGCTGCATTTTGAGATTCGATGTGGGAGATGAGGAGGTGACAGATGGTGAGGTGGATGTTCCATCCTAGAAGACACATTGAAGCTTCTTATGTAGTTCTCTCATCTTATGCTCGTTGCATACGTCTTCATTTGAGGCCTTGACGCTACTCCTGCTTTGTCAGAGTCGTACATAAGATGTTCATTAATCCAAGCATCCTCCATCGGCCGCTCCTCACTCTCTCAGGAAGCTCACAACGAACATTATATCCGACGTCAAAATTACATAGCGAAACCAAGCCTGATATGGAGTAGTGAAAAGTTAATGAAGCTGAAAGCGCTTACAAACTTAGACTTAAATGTTGAGTGATCATAGGATTCATGCAGGCAGGCGGCTCGTCATGTGGCTGGAGGTTTATCTCTGAAAGAAAGGCTTGACTATTTTCTTACTAGCTGGCATTGCCTGGAGAAGGTAATTTTGACGACTAAGAGTGAAGGTGCGGGCGATGACATGAGTGGTGTGATTAGTGAACGGTGACGAGGAAGACTTCGCTTGAAGAGAACGCAGCGCAAATGCGGATGCAACCGAAGAAGAACGCGGGGAAGCTCGTTACACTCGTTACGGGAAGATCAATGGCTTCAGAGAGTCGAGTGAATAAGGGTACAAGGCAAAGATTGTTTTCTTCTAGTCCTGCTTGGATAGGTACATATGTGTAGTGTGGGGACCATGAACCATGACCCAACACTTGAGGCATAGACAAACAGGCCCGTCTCCCAACAATTAAAATAAGATACAAACGAGACACATAAATTTATCTCTAACGCCTTATTTTTCGTCCCTCTCCAAGACTTCCCCATTTCATGGCGAATCGTAAACATAGTAGAATGGCCCGCCAACGATGCTCATCAAGCCCTTCAACTGATACGTCTTCGCTGCCACATTCGTGATGTTCACAACATCAGTGAGCTTCTGAAGTGCGCCACTGCCATACATCTGGGTCCCACCAGACATGATCTGCATGCAATTCGGCAAGTCTTACATCTTTTAGGGGAAGTCGGCATTTCCTACTCGAGTGCATTTCTAGAAAAGGGAACGAAGGAATCAGATCAACTCACCTGCCAAATCGCCCACACACGATCAATCTGTCCATGCAACAACCAGAATGCCGGATCTCCAGGGGAAGTGTAGAAATCTCCACCAGGATCAGAACTGATGGTGAAGTGAGCAGCAGAGTGGACTCCAGTCCCGCCCTGCATGACAGTCTGAAAATCTCCGATATTCTTGCAGGAGGTGATGAGGGACGCGATATTGGTGTATGTTGCGTAGTTTTTGGTGAGATAAGGGCCAAGGTCCCGGCGCAGGCAACGGGGGTTGTTGCTAAAACCATCGGCTCGGGGATTCTTGGGAGGTGCGGGGTCGGTCATAGGAGACACGGGTCTGAGAATGTTAGCAAAGACTTGGATGAGATGAGAGAAGGTGTAAGGTAGATGGGTATTGGAATTCCGGAGTGGGATCGGACGAAAGCCTACCCTAAGTGGACTGTCATGCTAACTGTGCTAGGAGAGCAGGTTTGCCCTTGGTTTGCAGGTCCGTCACTGCATCCGCTGACACCAGTGCAACGAAAAGAAGAGACTATGGCCCAAGGATACACAGCTTTCTCCAGATAGAAGGTATGCTTGGTGCCATAGTAAGAAAATCGAACACAAGAGACGTAAAATACCCAAGCTTGGGCAAATGGGGCTGCTCAAGTACACATCGCCATCATCTTAAAATGATCTCCCGTTTTATAGTACAGCATCGGTTAGCATGCGCGGCCTACGGACAGGAGCATATTGCATCGAATTTGAGGGCCGTGTGAACATGTCCGCCGCCTTCAAAGTTATCGAGGTCAAAGAGGTACCTTGACTGCTAGGGATGTGATTGTTACCATCTTGACGCATGACTTGGAGACGTGGTATCGATGAGTACAGAGTGAATTATATATCTGAGCTTCTCAGGATATCGCAGGTGACCAGGTCAAAGAACAATTCGTCCAACAAATTTTCGCGATGACAAGAATAGATCACGTATACCGCGACGCAACTGACGAGATCGTGATCTGAATACCCAAGCAGCACTCTTCCGGAGAATTGGAACTGGTAGCAACTTTCTTCATCAAAACCGTGTGGGTAATATCTACATGGATTGAGATTGATAATGAGAAGGAAGGAAAATCTTGGGACGACGCGTTTGAAGAAGGGTTGGCGACCAGCAACCAGTACAGACGACGCACCCTCTCATACTAGCTCCGCACATAGGAGCGGGCTAAACTTGAATCCTCGAGCTCTAACTAGCCTTAATAAGATATCCTTTGCTGGCCTTCAACAACCAACCTCCTCGATATTGCTCTTTGACACCATTCCAAGGACGTTGGCACATCACCACCTCTGAATGGCAGGAGAATAAAAATCGTTACCACCATGTATGGAAGACCACGGTCGAGAATTCGAACAGCCCGACCGGCAATTCCCCCAGCCGCATCAAGTCCCGGGTAAGGGCAGCAGGGAAAGAAGACTTTTAATGAACGCACCGCGGATCTGGGGTAACGAGGGTAAAAGTATGGGGAGTCCCCGCTCGAAATAATACGACCTCTGGGCAGAATAGCCTGTTTGGGATTGCAGCCTTTCAAGTTCTATCTGATTTTTTTCTCTTGGAATTAGGAGACTTCGAATATACCGGCAGTGGTGGCAGTGGTGGCGGCTGGAGTTGGGGAACTTTCCTCATGTCCTGTGATGTATTTGAGGCTACTGGCCCCCAAGATGTTACCCTCAGTTGGCGTAGCTTTCTCCTGAGTCTTCGCCATTTTTCGTGATGGCTTCAGTCTCTGGGCTTCTCGCTGTTGCAGCGATCTGCCTTTCCTTGCTTTCCTCTACCACTCCAGCACATCCTGGCGAGCATCATGACAAAATCGCGGTGCTTAAAGAGATGAAGGAGCTTAGCGTCGAGGCCATGGCACAGCAAGCCTCATACAGCAGCTGTGCGGACTCTGAAGAATCCCTAGCCAGAGCAGAACGTGCTGTACAGCGACGTGCAAATATTGTTCAAAAACTTCGAGAAGAGAGAGGTCTTT
Source organism: Acephala macrosclerotiorum (assembly GCA_014904845.1). Lineage (NCBI taxonomy): Eukaryota > Fungi > Ascomycota > Leotiomycetes > Helotiales > Mollisiaceae > Acephala > Acephala macrosclerotiorum. Next base: position 68,983 of record MU119358.1, read on the forward strand.
TAGATAGCGAGCCTGTGTCACACTCGTGCCATATCTTGCCATCTAACTTTTACTAGCACCTTTCGTCACCCGTCGTAACTTGGCCCAGTTCAAGACATGGGAGAAAACCAGCCACGACAAGAGCTCTATGTCGAAGTTGAATGCCAACAGCCCTGGAGTAACTGTGTTCGGTGCCAACCTCAGTTGCATCCTCACCCCAGACAATGCTGATGGATCGTACTACGTCCTCGGAGAGCACATTCGCACCAACGTCGTCGAAAATCAAGTTGGTGTGCCGATGCACTTAGACTTGCAATTCATCGATGTTATAACTTGCAAGCCTCTACAACCCCTCATTGTCAACATCTGGGGCTGCAATGCTACTGGCATCTACTCAGGTGCTGAATTCCACTTTCCTCCGTGGCGTTCAGCAGGCTGACAAAGATGGTGTTGTTCAATTCGACCCTCTTCTCTGGCCCTACCAAGGACGAGCAACACATCAACACATGCTGACGCATACTGGAGCAACCATCCTTCCCAATGGAACTTTCACTGGGGGGTATGTCTTTCATCTCTCGCAACTATTCTTCGACACGGCACTCATCAATGCTGTTGAAGCTACGGCTCCGCATAACACGAACAAGATCCCACATACGACCAATGACGCAGACATGTTCACCGGATACTCTGCCACTGCAGCTTATGATCCATTCCCGAACTACATCATGCTGGGTAGCTAGCTCTCAAGGTCTTTTCGTTTGGGCTGAGATAGGTGTGAAGCCAGCGAACGATCAAGGGACTTACGGGACCAATACAGCTTATCTGGCATCGGACTGTGGTCATGATAATCCAGCATTCAACATGTTTGCTACCGCTTTTCCTCCACCAACTGCTGGTTGAGGAGAATGTCCGGAATGATATCGGTGATTGGAAATTGAATGGTAGTGCTGCGGAAATTAGTAGGTCAAGGAGTTTGTTTGTGGTTATACTTCAACAACCGAACTCTCGTCAAGGAATTATACGTATATAATCATTCCACAATCAACATACTTGGGTACTTTCGTATCTTTTGGACTTACGGCCTGATTGGTGAAAGTGATCACGTGTACATTCGTAAATAGCAGGGGCAGTATTCCTGCAAGGAGCGCCGCGCTAGTATTAAGCTCAACCCTGGTACGCCACTTGGAAACTCAACCTGCAAAGTGTCCACTACAGGCCGGATTGGAAATCAAGGACGTTGCGACATAAACACAGCCTCTACCACCCGCTCACAGTGTCATACCTCCATACCAAAACGTCAATCAGGATTTAACTTCAACTTTGACTTCACAATGGTTCTCCTCAAGAGCCTCCTAGTCTTCACCGGCCTGGCTACCTTATCGCTTGCTAAAGGGCCTGGTGGCTCCCCTCCAACGTATGATAACTCCGCCGTCCTCGACCTCATTCCAGATAACTTCGATAAAATCGCCATCAGCGGAAAGCCTGCTCTCGTCGAGTTCTTCGCACCATGGTGTGGTCACTGCAAGAGCCTTGCTCCCGTCTACGAGGAACTGGCACAAAGCTTCGCTTTCGCCAAGGACAAGGTCAGCATTGCAAAGGTCGACGCAGATGCTGAGAAGACTTTGGGTAAGAGATTCGGCATCCAAGGCTTCCCAACGATCAAGTACTTCGATGGCAAGAGTGATAAGCCCGAGGATTACAGCGGTGGCAGAGATATTGATAGCTTGACGGAGTTCATCACCAAGAAGACTGGTGTCAAGCCCAAGAAGGCGAAGGCTGCCCCAAGCCAGGTCGAGATGTTGAGCGACAAGTCATTCAAGGAGCAGATTGGTGGAGATAAGGACGTTTTGGTTGCATTTACTGCTCCATGGTGTGGGCGTAAGTATCATGCACAAATGATGATGAATTCATGCTAAGTATCTGGCAGACTGCAAATCCCTTGCTCCTATCTGGGAGAAGGTCGCTGCCGATTTCACCAACGAGCCCAACGTCGTCATCGCCAAGGTCGATGCCGAAGCCGAGAACTCGAAGGCCACAGCCCAAGACCAAGGCGTTTCCTCATACCCAACCATCAAGTTCTTCCCCAAGGGCACCACAAAGCCAGAGGCATACGAGGGTGGACGTACTGAGGCCGATTTCGTTACATTCTTGAACGACAAGGCTGGCACACACAGAACCGTTGGAGGTGGACTCGATGCTACTGCTGGTACCATTGAGGTCCTCGATGCCCTTGTCTCCAAGTTCACTGGTGGATCCAGCATTGCTGAAGTTGCTGCTGAAGCTACCAAGGCTGCTGCCGACCTCAAGAAAGATGCTCAGTACAAGTATGCCGATTACTACGTCAGGGTCTTCGACAAATTGGCCAAGAATGATGGATTTGCCGCCAAGGAGTTTGCTCGTTTGGACAAGCTTATTAAGAAGGGAGGTTTGGCACCGGAGAAGCTTGATGAGATGACTAGCAAGACCAACATCTTGAAGAGATTCGTCGAGAAGGCCACTGGCAAGTCTGAGCTGTAGATAATAGAATTACGTATGGGTGGTCTGGGGTTGAATTTCGTGGGCAAAATTGATCTCGGACTGGCGTTATTGAATTGAGGGTGTCTAAAACCATTGTTTCTGCCAAATATCTTGTGAAGTCTGTACAATGTTCCAAGTGCCTTAAAAGTGCCTCCCTTGACAGATGCCAATGATTTCATTGTCCCATCCCGGCATATACTCCTGAACGCCTGCAATGTCCCATCCTCCATCAATCATTGTTACTTTGTCGGACTGCTCTTCCCATCTTTCCCTTGGTTCTGCAACTGAGCCTCTAGATTGTCTAGCCGTCTCGACATCTCGTCCACTATAGCAACGCTTTATCAGCACATATTCCTATTTCAATGTCCGAGTCGGAAACATACTCTTTGCAAAGATCTCGCTCGATACCCCTGCAAACTTATTCGACAATGTATTCAGCAGCTCATCAACAACGGCAGACAGTTCCGCGGGTGCAGAAGATTCAGCGCTCAACTATTTCCAAGTTAGTTCTTAGTTGGCAGATCGGAGAGAGGAGGAAATGTACAGAATTGGTAGATGTCCTATTGTCCGTGTCGTTGGTTGGAGAGCTTGATACTTCATTGGATGCCATGTTGTAATCTTTAATTCCTCAGACAGAATAGTAAAAGCCAAATACTAGGAGCGATTCGTCAAAACTAGCTTCTCGTAGGTTGCAATGTTTGTATGTTGTCTTGCAGAGGACAGAAGGCTGTCGGCGATGCACGGCTGAGGTCTCAACAAAGCCGAGCCTCGTCAACATCGTTCCAATCATCACACGAGCAACGTTCCTCTATCTCCAACCACTTCAACATCCTCTACAGCGCCAGCGCTAATGGAAATACTATTTGCTTAAAAAGATGGTACTCTTATCCAGCAACATTCCTCCATCCGACTCAACATGCCACCAAATCAACCCCCACCCCAAGAATACGCCCGCGTAGTCCTAATCATCGTCCTTCTCTTCTTCCTCTACACCTCTCCTGACCAACCTGTACCCTCAGGTAACGGTTTTGGTCCTCCTCGCGACTATGCTGCTGAGCGCGCCGCTCGCGCTCGTCATTCTCTCGATATCCTGAACTCGTCTCGGCATGGCGACTTCTCTCCCAAAGCTCCAGATACACCTCGTGGTGAAGCTAGCAGATACCTGAACCTCACGGGCTTTAGAGAGGAAGATAATTATGCTTGGGAGAGGCTAGGAGCGTTTAAGAAGAGGAGTAGGGAGTTCAGTGTTGAGGCTAGAGGTGAGGATGGCGTAGGAAAAGCATTAAGAGGGGAAGTTTGGGAGAATGTTACGGGTGTGGTGGTAGGACGATGGACGAGGTATACCGAGGATTTGAATGGGGAGCAGAGACAGCGGACGCTGAATCTTTCGGAGATAGCGCCGGGGATTGATTGGGCGTTTAGGGAGGAGGAGTATTGGACGAGGAATATTACCGGGAGTGAGGGGAAGATGCAGATTAGGATTGATGAAAGGAATGTTGAGGGGATGACGTTTGATTTGAATAAGCACGGGGTGGATATCAATAACGAGATTTGGAATGAGAGTAGGGCGAGCTGGTATACGGATTTTGTGAGAGAGGTGGAGGCTACTGTCGTGGTGCAGGATGAGACAAGTAGTGGTGATGGGTGGGAGATGAAGGTCCATGGCGTGCATTGGCCCAGGAGAGGCGTTATGCTCATGACGACCACGAGCGAGAAGTTTGCTGGGGTATTTGGGTTGCCACATTTGACCGCAGATGTGGATCATTATATCACGAGCCAGAGGCTCTTGAATAAGACTCTGGAGAAGACAGTGGAAGGTATGGAAAAGACGTCTTGGGGAGATAACGGGAATCCTTGGACGGCGACACCGACGAATCAGGGCGATGCTACAATGCCGGCTCCTCATTGTGAGTTTGTGGTATATGCTCAGGTATATCCCGTGGATTCGGACCAGCCAATCGATACCGGAGGTCTCGCCATGAACACTGTTGTCCATGAGATTGAGCAAGAGCTTCGATTCCCAAACGGTGCCCCTATCCCACATGTCCCTGATATGCAAATGTCGGCAGTCATGCTTTCTCCAGACTGCGGTTTTATGCTCGAGTCGAAAGGACCTCCATCCTTTGCGCAGACTGACGGGAAGCATCTCAGAGGCAAGAAGCAGGAAGTGTGGCTTCAGGAAATTCAGTTCTGGCTACACATCTTTGCACTTGTAATCTTTGGTCAAATCCTGCTGCTGAAGATACAGTCTAAAGAAGCATCAACCCCATCGACAGTTAGTCGAGTGAGCTTGTACACCATAGCCATGATGCTTATGGCTGACGCACTGCTCTTCTCTAGCATGTCGCTCGTCAGCGCGACCATCACGAGCTTTTTTCCTTCCTCACTTCTGACCTCTTTCAGTGCATTGATGTCAGTAGCACTTGGTGTACGGTTCATAGGAGTCGTCTACAATGTTCAAGAGCCAGAAAGACTTGAGAGACAGCGAGCTCGACGTGCTTTAGAGGCAGCTAACGCCACTACAAGAGCAGCGTCAACTCCCGCACCCGTTCCAATCATCACGGCTGCAGGTGCAGATGTAACTACGCCTAGGCCAACACCACTTTCTTCGAATGTCCCTATCATCATACCATCCGATCAAGACATTGATGCTGAAATCGCAGAAAATGCGACTGCTCCGCCGGCTACCCTTCCAACGACCAACACTCCAGCAGCAAATACCGCACCCCAACGAAGCAACAACTTCGGAGCCGTCTACCTGAAGTTCATTCTCTGTCTAACAGTTATCCTCTTCGCCTCTCTCTCTGCCACCACGTGGCCTGTATCCATCCGTAATTGGTACATCCATATCGTCTCCTTCGCCTATCTCTCCTTCTGGATACCACAGATTCGACGAAACATCATCCGGAACTGCCGCAAAGCTCTTCTCTGGAAGTTCATCATTGGCCAGTCTATTCTTCGCCTACTACCATTTGCATATTTTTATCTCAAAGAAGACAACGTCATGTTTGCCGAGACAGACTGGAAAGCTTTCTGTGTATTGGCAGGGTGGGTATGGATTCAGATCTGGATTCTCGTAGCGCAAGAAGTCCTCGGACCAAGATGGGGTCTTCCAAAAGGCTGGACAGAGGAAGGCTGGGACTATCATCCCATCCTACGCGAAGACAACGTGGAAGCAGGCGGGCTGCCAATCGGACTTGTTCAGATTCCTGCTTCTCCAACATTAGAGAGAGCCAACACAGCTGACGAGCAGGCAAGCAGAAAGAAGAGAGACGGAAGTGTAAGATCAGTCGATTGTGCGATCTGTATGCAGGTTCTAGAAGTTCCTGTTGTTGCAGCAGGCGAGGATGCGACTGGGACGGGCGTTGCGGGTATGCTGGCGAGGAGACAGTATATGGTTACGCCTTGTAGACACGTTTTTCATAGTGCGTGTTTGGAGGGGTGGATGAGGTTTCGACTCCAGTGCCCGATATGTAGGGAGAATCTGCCGCCGTTGTAAGATATTGGTGGAATTCATGATGCTTGCATTGGGTAGCGATGGCGTTTTGGGTATAATGAATGCTTTACGATCTCGTTTCTGCTTTCTGGTACCTCGACTACCTCGACTTGTGGCAGGCCACATGAGATCAGTATCTTTCGGGTCTACATATTCTCTTACGTCGTTTGCTTTCAAAGTCGAGAACCGACATCCTGCTAGTATTGTGGCCCCCACTTTACAGCCGCGAGCCTCAGTCGAAGTCTCTTTGATGTCCTCGTCGAAATTGTTGTTTCGGGACCTGAAGACATTCTAGATCCCAGTCAGACCTAAGAACAGTCAATACATTCAACATAGTCGACCTTCATAAATCCAACTCTTTGATGGCGATACTGCATTCGTATCCTCCTCGATTGCACGTACACATATATTTGGTATATAAGAGGGCTGTACGTCTAGTCAACATCCTCGAAGACAACTCAGCGCAATACTTCCTATCTGTCTTTACCATAATCCTACTCGGCTGCGCAGAAATTCGCTACATACTCATGAGCTTAAGTAGGTGGGCCTAGCGATCTAAGAATATAAGATGGCAGTCCTCGACTTCCTCATCATTGCTGTCACAGGAACCATCTTCGCCATGATCTTCGTGGTCAGGACTCAGGAGCTCTGCACTGGACCCGTTAGCCCCAAAACCGCTACTGGTAAGTTTCCGCAGATGCTGTTCCAACGTCCCACAACTTCGAATCAATCATGCTCATGACTCTAGATCAAGATTTCGAACAGCCTAGACACCTTTTACCAATGTAAGAAAAGAGTAAAAAAAGCGACGGCGAATGTTCCACAGTTGCATCTTTCCAAAGTCCCGAATTCGACGTCAAACGAACACTCAAACAGTATTATTACTTCCCTGTTGCATACGCGCTCGCAGTAACCCGTGTAGATGTTGAGCTTCGAGCGGTATGACATCAGCGGAAATCAGAATGCTTCAAAACCTACAGAAATAATAGAAACTTCCTCCGACGCAAAAGAGATCGTGCTCTTGAGGCCACGCCAGGAGATGTCAAAAGAGTAACGTTATGTGAGCAGCTCTTATGGATGCTGTAGAGATACAGAGATACAAGAATTCGAAGTTGTACTGACTGCAGTAAGGACCATCGTGTCGCCGAAGCTGAAACTTGTAAGTCTTGTTCCAAAAAAAAATTTCTTTAACCTTCGAGCTGACCAATCTGCAGCTGAGTATCTAAACCTAGCAAGGTCAGGTCCCGAAAGTGGTATGCTAGAGGAGACTGTCAGCTGGCTGCAGGAATTGACGACATTCGAGAGAAATATCTTCAAATTGTGCTTCCACATTGGCGTTGAAGTTGTCAAATTCGCCCCAGCAAAAGAGTGTCTCAGACGACTTCGGGAACACACTCTCAATTGACAAGAATTGGCGCCTTTAATCAAAGACGACGCACGCTTGAACCAGGAACTCAGTAGCTGCAAGCGCGTCACTAGAGCCTTGCAGATCCGCCAAACGATACAAAAACTGACTTTAGGGCTCCCTACAGATCTCCGAATCTACAAGTGTAAAGGAGCTGCTGGGTTGAAATGGGCGAGATGGTGGCCCTGCGTCTGGAAAGATGCCGCGACCAACAAAAATAATCCTTTCTACAGCCTTTGGCAGAACGCAAAGAGGGTCAAGGAGAGAGAATCATGAAACGAGTGGTCAGAATTTGTTCGCTTTGATGAGTGCGGAGATACATGGTTATGATAAGCTCGATGATGAGTATGAGCACTTCGATACTTCGATTCGTGCTATAGCGAGAGTCCTGCATCCGGAAGAGACGATCGCAAACACTCGAGAAGTCAATTGGGAGCAAGAGATTAAGAAGTATCTACTGTAGTACAGGAAGTTGATGATATCGAAGAGACTAAATCCGAGAGGGTTCTTGAAGAAGAGAAGGAGGAGGAGGAGGAGGAGGAGGAGGAGGAGGAGGATTTACAGTGGGAATGAGGTCTTGGGCGCAAGCTCCAATGAAAAGTGGTTGCAGATGGAAAGTTAGAAGAACTGCGCGAATATTGGGGGGCTCCTGGTTATTGCTTTCCTTGCTTATGATGTTTACGGCTTGTCGGAACATAGAGTCAAAAGGATAGATCTCTATAAGAATATTATTTTTGTTTTCATTAGATCATATTATACATCGAGCAATATCTCCCTCCCATCTGCCCTTGATGCTCTCCGAACGCAGTCTTCTGACACAAATTGGTTATCATTATCCCTTCGTCCGCTGAGACATGTTCCAACGCTAAGCAAGGGAGATTCGCTTAACTAGCGCTCATAATTTTATGTACCTTTACATACAAATTTATGCGTTAAAGTACCTCAACTGAATGAAATCGCGCCCAGTAGTCTCCCACCTTACATAAATTAACATTACAAAACCCACAACCACTATATAAGCGCGTCGCTCTACTTTCTACAGGTCTCCCAAGGACCTTTTTGCACTTTTGGTTATATAAATACTAAGTACAAGTGCCTCTAGAACGCTTCTCCCAGTAGTGAAGACGTTCGTTTTCAGGGTTAAATACCTTCTTGCTTTCTAATCCTACCTTTAAACTCTATAACTTAGCCTTTTCCGAATATTCTAAGAGTTTACAATAAAGCTCGATCCTGAACTGCAATTGCGTTAGAGATTTTTTATCTATATAGAGCTTGTAAAATCGATAATCGTTCACGCAAGTAAGGTCGATTAATTAGTAAAACAACGGCCACCAATTTTTAAAACTAAACTTGTGGATTTCATACGCTTCTTTAAACTGATTTACCAAGTCTACACTTCTTATATTCTGATTATAATCGTCGATAAAACAAGGAATTGGAAACTCCTTAACAAAATTGTTCCCAAAAACCCCTCGTATAAAAGCTCCATTTGTTGACGTCTTTGTAAAACGCTTTCTCTTTTTTTTTACTCAATTTTCCACTTTATTTACAATATAGATATTACTTAATTTAAGAACAATATTATTATTTTGTTAAGCGATACAGAGTATATTTTGTTCAATTGTCGCAACAAGAGTATTCTAAAGAAGTTTTTTCGTAAATCGTTTTTTTATTGTCGATAGAGAATTAGAGAACGTTTTGTGCGGGCGCGTAGTTCTCACAATATCAAATTTGCAAGTCTGTAACTCTACAAATAAAAGGACTGAGGTAAAGTAATTGTCTATATAAATAGCAATATACCGTCAAAAAAGCATTAAAGCTAGGGAGCGTACGAAAGAGTCGGTAGAAGTGAGGGATGGGTGTTTAATTAGAGCTTGCAACTTCTTTTTTTTTGAGCTCCATATCCACCCGTATATATATCCATGGTCTGCGATTCCGTAGACTTTGTATCTTTCTTTAATAAGTTTTTTAGACATTTTGTAAGTATGTGCGGACCTGTAAATAACTGCTTGTTAGTAAAGTAGCGAAGTAGCGGAGTAAAAAAAGAATAAATAAGAGATATATTTATCGATCGAAAAACCGCACTATAATTTCGTCAATATTTACTTTTGATGAAGGGAAGTAATACTTTCGATAGGAGGCTTAAATAGCTGAAGTAAAAGGTTCTAGTTTATACTACCAGATCTTGTTAGTAAAAAGCTGATAATTATTGCGTTCGTTACTTTTAGGATTTGAAATATGGCAGTAACGCTTGATTTGTTCGAAGCGGCAGCGGGATATATGAACTGAAATCGTGTGTAAAAAGCTTTTATTAAAATCTGGATTCTAGTATAGCTCGATTTGAGACTCATAGTAGACATCCATATATAAAATAACGCCAATAAATACGTAATACTCCTCTAGCAACAAATCTTTTTATTCTCGTGTTTTTTTTTGTTGTACTTGAAATTTGTATATGTTAGCGTATCGATTGGTGTTTTTCGTGATCGTTTTGAAGAAATCGAGAATAAAAAACAGATTGAAATAGTCGAATGGGTGTGGATTCGAAGGAAAGGAAGGGGGTAGGAGCGGTTTCGAGTCTTGTAGAGACTCGATTTTAAATGGAGTATATAAAACTTTATCGATAAAACTTAGTTTTTCAAGAATATCCTCTAGGACTTGTGATTTTCGCTTTGCACGCTGTAGTAATGGGCTTGAATTGCCGCTATAATTAGGGCTGGAATAATCGCTAGAATCCTCTATTAGAACGCGCTTTTTTATGGAGAACGGGCAGACGCGATTTCATTCAGTTGAAGTACCTTGACGCATAAATTTGTATGCAAAGGTACATAAAATTATGAGCGCTAGTTAAGCGAATCTCCCCTGCTTAGCGTTGGGACATGTCTCAGCGGACGAAGGGATAGTCTCATATACCGCTATCCAATGAGCGAAGCAGACTTCAGCCAAACCCGAAGGCATGCATCTCTCGCCCGACATTTGACCAGGGATCGAAGATTTGTTGCGCGTCGCAGGAAGGTTGAGGCGGGCCTGGCGCAACAACCACTCGGCCATTTGCTAAAAATAGATATCGTGATGCGTGAGCAGAAGCGAGAAGTATCGGAGACGATTGTTCAGGAAGAAGTAGAGCACGGCTGCGAAGCTGCGAAACGAAGATAGCCTATGCATTAAGATCCAAGAAACAAACAATGAAAATACACAAAAAACAGCCGGTATCTGCATCCCCAACGCCTATGCTAAAATCGAGTCCCGGTATTTATACAATTTGATCCTTCCCCGTCATCTTCTCGACACTATTCAGTGCCTTCGCAGCACATCTAGTGTCTCGGCCTCTGCATCTCCACATCCCTATCTTCACCTCTACTCCCCGCAATCCCCGCAATCCCCATAACCACCCGCCCAATAATCGTTTTCTTCGCAATATTCAACGCCACATTTCCAGCTCCATTCTTCTTCTGCTCACCAGGCTGCACATACATAGGATCGGAGCTATTCGAGCTAGCAATTTGCCTCGTAGCCTCAACATGTTGTTCCTTGACCTGTTTCCTCAATGTCAGGCCCACAATCTCGAAGATAACCACGATGATGAATTCTTCGATCAAAGCGACGCAGAGGAAGATCGTGACGTCGCCGGTGAGGATGTTGTATCTGGGTTTTGTGGAGAAGGTGCTGAGGCCGGAGTAGACAAGACGGACGGCGAGGAAGGGGCAAGCGAGTAGGACGGCTAGGAACAGTCGCTTCTCTCCTGCTTCAGCGTGTTTGATGAAGAAGGAGATGATGATGGTAAAGAGAACGATTAGGCCGTAGGATACGATGAGGAGACTGGTTCCAGCTTTGTTGAGTGTGCCGGGGTGGTATTTCCCTGTGTGTTCGAAATCGTTGCCTGCATCGATTCCACCAACTATACCGAGGATGAGACCGACGATGATGATTGTTTGGACGAGTTGGAGCATCCGAGGGTGGAGGAAGGTATTGTAGGATTTGTGGATGCTGTCGAGAAGGCGGCTGAGGAGGCCCAGAGCTGCGAGCTCAATTGGAGAGACACCGATGCTGTTGAGGATGGCAGATCCGGTATAGAGACTGACTGACTTGGGGCTGCTGATGGTTGCGAGTTGCATACAAGGCCCGATGATTCTAGCGAGACAGAAGATGATCAGATACAGCCATCCGGAGTTGCGACGAAAGCCGTGCTTGACTGCGAGCCAGATACCGACAAACAAAGCTGGGATGTAAACAATGAGTTCGGCGATAGAGACACCATTTCGATAACTGAGCGTCATGTTGGAGGTAGAAATTGATGCCAAAGACTAATTGGGGGCGAAAGCTTGAGAAAGTGAAGATGGATGGATGCAAGTGACTTGAGACTGAAGTGTTTGCTTGATGCGAATGAATAATCGACAACAGACAGAGGGAACGAGAGAAATATATACCACCTTGCGCATCATGCGTGCCACTCCTCTTGAACGCCATTTCTCCAGTTTGAGGAAATCGCGAAGTTGGACTAACCCAAAACGGAGTCCTCTACGCTCGCAGCCTTGCCTGTAGCGTAAAATTGGGTGATGAGTAAGTCGCGCAGGTGTGGCGGCGGCCCTGTCAACAAGCTTAATTGAGCAAGGCGTGCGAGTAAGCCAATGAAGGAGGACCATTGCTCGTCCGTAAAATCTTCACCCTGGACGCACAACGCGCTCTGCTCGTTTGAATTTCACGGGTGGATTGACAACTGTCAGAGAGGAGAACGTCTCAAGCAGAGTCGGGGCTTCCACCAATTGTTCGGTACATTTGCCCATGAGCTTGTTGGAGTGTTGGCTGGTGAGATATAGATTATGCATTTCGTGCCGAGATGGATGAAAGCAGCCTAGCAGCTCGCAGACTGCTCCCTCCTCATTTTTCTCCCCAATGAAAACCTCAATCCTGGCGTAGTGGCCATGCTCGTGGAGGCAGATGTGTCAGCGCCTTGAATGCCCAAATATCTCTTCGATGACTCCGAAAGTATGGCCCATGATATTGGCCCAGTTGGCTGTGCGGCATGAACATCTGAAGAATAGAAGTCGTGATGAAATGAAACTTGCACAGAGCACGCCATCTCGGGACTAGGGTAACACAACACTGCCCAAATGTGGCTCCCCTGCCTGCTTAATCATCCAAACTCGCCTGCTGCCGACTTCCACCATTCCTAATCGAGCATGCATCGCGACGTCCCTCCAACATTGCACGGTGTACGATACAGGAAGTTCTATACGTCTGGCATCTCAAAGAAGCTTTTTGACTTCGATAAGCTCATGTGGCGCAGTCGAGTGTTGCGCGTACATTCTATCAGTACTTAAACTTGGGTCTTTGAGCCACCCCAGGAATATGAAACACGTGAGGCCTGGAAGACTGTCGAATTATTATTCTGTCTATGCTGGTATAACGGTATGAGTTTGGTTTAAGCATCGTATCTATCATAACTCATTTCAATCCACCGTCATCGGAGGAATGGTGTACTGCGGGAAGCCTTCGAAAGGCTGCAGCCACTGCCGTCGACGCAAGATCCGGGTAAGTGGGAGACCCCAATCTTTATACCAACGCAGAAGCAAGCCAAATGTGACAAGGTTCAGTATTGGATATGCTTGGCATTTTGATGTCTTAGATACCGGATGTAGTACTGGTATGAGGAACATGGGGAAAGAGTTGCGACTGACAGTCACAAGTGCGATGTAGGCGTCCCAGCTTGTGGACAATGCATCAAAGCTCAGAAAGAATGTCCTGGATATCGCAACATGCTGGATCTATCGTTCAGGAATGAGAGCGAAGATGTTATCAAGAAGGCAAAGGCCAAATCGAGAAGATCTCCGCCAGCTAGATCCAAAGAAGCATCGCCTGTCCCAAGCAAAGCCATCCAGGATGCAGCCACACCTAATGCAGCGTCACCCTCCTCCTCCACTATCGTACCGAGTACGCCTCAACTAACATACAACTTCGTGGACTTCCCCACAATGTTCTTCGATAACATTGACTACTGGCTCAACACTAATCCTGTATCTTCCGACCTGTCTATCTTTTCTCTGCAGCCAACCATCGAAGAGGATGGCGTCAATTACTTCATGTTCAACTTTGTCAGGATGCCCAATGGCCCATCTCACGGGCATTTCTACTACATCGAGGATCTTTGCAGAAGTGGTGGTTTTGATGACACGCTGCAGTCTGCTATGACTGCCGCTGGGCTAGCTGGTCACGCCACGAAAACGCAATCATCCCCTCTCATGTCCCGAGCCCGGAGAGAATATGCGGCAGCTCTTCGGAAGATTAATGCTTCCTTGAAATCACCCACTGAGGCTCTCAAAGATAGCACTTTACTGGCCATTATTATCGTCGCAATCTTCGAGTCGATCGCAGGGGCGAAGGATTGTAAGTATCTCACCCCAAACCCTTCATTTTCCCTCGAACTCCCACCACTCTTCACATCTGTCCACTTAGCTACCGCTCTCTGTACCTGTTAAGTTATACGCTAAACATCATAGTGTCTTTGAGAGAATGGACAGAACACGTCAACGGAGCTGCCACTCTAGTCAAATTACGAGGCCGTAATCAGCTCAAGCACCCAGGAGGTCTCAGCCTTTTTATGCATGCTACGTCGCACGTGATTATCAGCTGCGTCCAACGAGAAATCCCCATGCCAACTCAATTGATTGAGCTTCGAGCCGAAGCATTCAGTTATCTACCAGTCGACCCAGCCTCCCGACAAATGCGAATGATGGACGAATACACCATCTTCCGGGGCGCCGTCAAGTCTGGCTCTTTCGATGGTCCTGAAGCAATCATCAAAAGAGCACTAGAAATCGACAACAGCCTCATTGAAAGCTTCACAGACGCCCCGAATGACTGGCTGTACGAGACTGTCTTTACAGATACAGACTGTGAAGTTGTTTTTGGTGGGTCCTACGATATCTACTACGATCATTGGATCTCCCAGATGTGGAATGCAATGCGAACCACCCGCATCATGCTCCACGAAACCATCCGTAGCCAACTCATCAAAGGCTTCACATCTACTCCCCAAATCTTTACTGCAGAAGAATTCCGAACACAGTTCCAGACATCAGCAAACATTTGCATGAATATGCGAGACGATATATTTCGCAGCGTCCCTCAACACCTGGGATTCGTGGTCAGAAAACCCTTTACCTCCTCGCCTCCTGGCATGTCTGACCTTTTTTCCGAAATTCAATCCTCAACGCCGCAATTTCAAGCCTTCAAACCGACATCGTTCACAGACCTCCTGCTAGACGAGGCTTTCAACGCTCCTCTACCCCCACCAAAAGAATATCTCCACCCAGACCCAACACACCCCTCAATAAGCGGCTACTTCCTCCTCTGGCCTCTCTACGTCGCAGGCATAACCTGCGTCGGCACAATGGCTCACCGAACATTCGTAGCAAACACATTACAGTATGTTGGAGAAAAGATTGGGATCAGAGCTGGGAGTAATTTGGCGGCGTTTATGAGAGAGCATAATATGGCTGCTGTGAGGCCTGATGTAGATGAGATGATAAAGAGGAGGATTGGGCGGTTGGGTTTGGGTGATGGGGATTGGGACGCGGATCAGTCGAAAAGGGAGTGGATATTGAAGGATGAGAAGCCGAAGCAGCCGTTGATGGAGATGTTGGCGAGGGAGGAGGACGAGAGAAGACAGCGGCTTAGGGTTGGAGCTAAGGTATAAAAATGTGTGAATAAACCCAATTTAATCGCGTACCGGTTTTCCATGTGCCTGTGCAAGACTTCATCGTGGCATTCTTAGGAATGGACTTGGAGAGAAGTTCACGATGATGATCACTTGGGAGATGTCAGATTCAAATGCGGAAGGAGCAGCCGAGATATCATTGGGCAAGAAGGGCACAGTACTAAACTAAGCTATCTAACCTATTGATCATTTCTCCGCCTGCTGGCAAACCGCAATCTGACCCTGCAAAAGACCACTTTCGTAGCTGAATAGGAGAAACCGAAATACCAATGGGCAAGAAGGGCAGTAGACTAATCTAAGGCTATCTAACTTATTGATCATTCTCCGCCTGCTGCAATTGTTGCATAATAGCAATCTGACCCTGCAAGAAGGCCACTTGGGCAGCCGAATCGCCTGAGAGATGTTCAGGGATAACGCCGAACTGGATAGACGCCGCAGCTTTGGGAGTGCTCTTTCCAAATTGGGAGGGAGTACGCTGGCCAGAGGCAGCACGTGGCTTGGAAGGAGTACGAACCTTGGCGGGGGCCTTCTTCTTGGGGCTGGCGGTGTTGGGAGTCGAGACACTCTTGCGCTTCTTTGAAGGAGATGGAGTGACGGGACCACCAATCTGCTGGTACTTGGCAAGAACTTGAACTGCCTTCACTGTTTGAGAGATGCGGTTGCACTTCGCGTCCTTGACCTGGTCCTTGTCCTTCCACTCCTCGAAATTTCGGACACGGGTCAAGAATCCCACTTCTGTAATATCATCAGGATCGCCTCGAGCCATGGATGTCTCGCCACGGAGCATGTACTCGCTCTCATTGACGCCCATTGCCTTGAGTTGAGCGAAAGCAGCGGTACAGACGTGAACGAAGCTCTTGTACATCTCGATGGCAAACATGTGATCGAAGGTACCATTCTTGATGATGCTGTAGGCCTTGGCGAGAACCATGGAAGCCTCCTCGAACTTGCCACTGAGATACAAATCCTTCCAGATATGGCCGGCGTTGTCCATGTCATACTTGACATCGATGGCAGATGTGGTTGGGGCATCATTCTCCGGAGCAGCCAGAGGGGGAAGACCACCTGGATATCGGGGATCTGGTCGACGAAAGCCCATCGCGTACAATTCTTCCTCGGATGTCACGTAAGAGCCAGCAGCTGGAGGATTGGCAGAAGCGTCGTCAGACCCGCAAGTAACAATAAGCTCACCAGTCACAGGATCCCTAATTGTCCTGATAACTTGGTTGGCATTAAAATCAGCGAGGAATCTCTGCATTGCCTCGAAGTTGGGGTTTCCAGGGCCAGGATTTGGAAGATTGGTAGAAGTGTTGGAAGTCTCGGAAAACACAACAGGGTCACCGTTCTGAGCAAGATCTTGGCCAGCATGAGTAGTAGGCGCATACTCCAGTGCCAGCAGTTCTTCGATGCTGTAGAGTCCAGAAGGAATATGTTGAAGATTGTCAGGCAGGTTGGAGGACTCGGAAGATACAACATGGCCACCATGAAGAAGAGCTTGGTCAGCTTGAATAGAACTACTAGTCGAATTACCGGCCGAAGTTAGGCTGGAGAGGAGTTGACCCATGCGGGCCGTGGCTTTAGTAAGGGCCGGGTGCCGAACTCCCAAGGAGACAGCAAGATCCACTGCCTTTTGAAGTCCCTCGTCATCCATATTGTCAAGGTCTTCAGGTGACTGCAATCCTAGAATGATGCACATGGATCGAGGTAGCTTGGTGTGATCATCGCTAATGTTGTTGTATGAAGAGTCGTAGTCGACAACTCGCTCAACGTGATTGTATTCGAAAGTTCTACCAGTCTTCTTGTCGGTGAACATTCTCTTCTCAACGGCCGGTTGAACAACAGGAGGTGGCTTCTGAGACTGATAGAAAACGTCCGGGGGAAAGTTCAGGAGGTTCTTGGCGCTGTGCATCTTCAACTTCTTGAACTCCTCCAAGGGAATGCCGAGATTCGAAGCGAGAACCTTGTTAGCTTGAGCCTCAAATGCGTCATCCTCAACATCATCTTGCGTCAAGTCCACGGGGGACTGGTCGTCAGCGAGGCCGGTGCTGCTCGTGTCCGAGACGGTACGGGCGTGGGTAGTACGACCTCGAGGGGGATCTGGAGGGGAGTCGTTGCCATCGTTTTGTGGGCCAAACGTGAAGCCATGAGGAGGAGTGCTGGGCAAGGCGGCACCTGCACCAGGAGTGTACGCAGGAATGAGATTGCCAACGACACCAGGAGCGGATCCAGGGTAGCCGTGATAAAGCTCTCCAACACGGCCAGTGTCGACGAAGCTCATGCCCACGGTCTTGGTCGGGACGGCAGAGCCATTGCCGATTGCAATGGTCTCAACGGGTTGAGTGAGCTCAGTTTGACCAAATTTGTAAGAGCTTTCGACCGACAAACCAGAAGGCACAAAATTTGACGCGCCCATAGCGAGGGGGTTGTCAGGGGTACCAGCCGGTGTGTCTGCGCCAGCGAAGACACTGTCGAGGAAGCTCTCCAGGTCAGTGGCAGCGACCAAGGCATCATTGGGTGGAGCCTTGAAAGAACCATTGGCAATCTCAGCGGCGAGACCTCCAGTATCATTAGGAGCAATGAGTGAAGTGATGCAGACCATCATCTCCTCGTAAGAGTACAGCTCAGACATGACATTAGAGTTTATGTAATAAAAGCGGAATAATCCAGTGAAGGAATCCTGAAGGAGGACAACTTCAGTGTTGGGGCCGATAGGACGTCCAGTATACAAATCGATACGGGTGACGCCTTTGACGCCGGCGAGAAGAATAGAAGCCTTCGGAATGTTGTGGCAGTCTGTCAGGAATTTTCTGAGAGCTATAAGTTGAGGCCGCTAAAGAAGTCAGCGGGTTCGAAGAGATTAGAGGAGTAGATATGCGTACATTCTCGGCATCAAACTTGAGCTGCTGCTGATAATGGGCAATGTTGGCAACCCCAGCATTGACTTCGACAGCGGCCACATCTCCACTGGTGTAGAGAGCAGCATTAGGAGCAGGGGGAGGAGGGTAGGCGATCATAAGATCCATAATCCCTTTAACAACAGACTCTTCAATGTTGGTGACACCGGCAGGGCCTCCAAAGAAGTCCTTGACAAGGCCATTGCCAGTCGGCTAAAGGAGGTCAGCGCGTTCAACAAAGCTAGAAGAGCAAGTGGGGACGCACAGAATAGTATTCAGCCACCATCTCTGCGTGAGATAATACAGTAGCCATGCTTCCAGAATTCACATCCATGAAGATGAGACCTCCATTGAAAGACCAAACGTTAACCTCTCTATGCTTGACATGTCCGGCGGGAACATCTTCAGCAATGACGGCTCCAGCGAGTACACCACCAGTGTTGATAGCATCGGTTTCAGCATTAACAACTCCGGAGTTAGAAGCTTCAACCGCGCTCTTCTCGGTAGCAGTCTGCAAATGTCAGCGCGTTCTAACAAGGACGGCTCGTCCTTTCACGTGTTGCGTAACGTACCTCACTGTGTTGACTCTTGACTTCATCTTCCTCCAATTGTTCCTCGTCATCTTCAAAGAGGCTCCTGAGTTCGGACTCCGATCGATATTGTCTTGAGAATTGGTCCTCGCTCTCTTGACTCTCATCTTCGAATTCCATCCATTGTTCCTTGAACATTGAAGTTTCGCAGGGGTCATAGCCCGGCAAGAACGAGTTTTTCAGAATCTCCGTTGGGGACAGAAGAGCTCCCAGGGGAGTTTCATCGGGGCCGCCCTGGAAAGTCAGCAATTGATCGATTCAATGGTGAGTTGATACGTACATCTGGCAGAGTGATCTCAAGATTTCCCGACGACATTGCGATGGTATTGAGGGGTAGGCAGGTGTGATTGAAGAAGGGTATGTGTTGTACAAAGACTTTGAAGAAGCTGCTCAGTAATGCGCGTAACGCGATTGAAGAGCGTGGGCTGTTGTACAGGAAATTTGTAGAAGAAGGGTAGATGTGATTGAAGAAGAGGATGTGTTGTACAAAAGACGTTGAAGGAATTGCCCAGCAGTGCGCTCAACGCGATTGAAAACGTGTGCTGTGGTACAGAAAGTTTGTAGAAGAGTGGTGTGCAGTGTTCGCAAGAAGCGTATGAAGTATGAAGGTGTTGTACAGGAAGCTCGAAGAGAACTGTTGTACAATTGGGGGTTTGGGAAAAGTTGTCGTGGGTTGTAGTTTGGGAGAAGGAAGCTGTGTGCGGAGGGGAGCTTAAATAATTTGAAAAAATTTTCGTGTGTGGGCGGTCGTTCGAAGGTGATGGGGATATATCCTAAGCCTTGCGGTAAAAGGGTGCAAAGGGTGCAAAGGGTGCAAACTGCTACCAGCCCAGCTTCAATATCGTCATAACTAAGATACGGAGCAGCACGACGCATAGCCGAAGATAGAAGCACCCCTGTACCTTCACGCCTAGCAATTTCTCTGTATTGGATTTCTCAAGTGCTTGACCGAGGCGACCTCGTCCTGCAATACACATATTCAAGGCGTTCGAGCTTCTAGCCTTGAGGACAATTGAAGAGACTAAGCCCGATGCAGAGTCTTCGCACGGTAAAGCATCATGATTTTGGATAATGACTCTCTTCACTTAAAGCAATTGCGCCGACGAGCTCAAGGCAAGCCTGAGAGCTGAGAACCTGTACGGTCAACACTTTACGATTGTCCGCGACACCATTCCAACTGAACAATTTTGCTTTATTTCATCACTCTGAATCCAATTGGCAATCATACACGTAAAGAATCAGCTAATGCACCATTTAGG
This sequence comes from Acephala macrosclerotiorum, assembly GCA_014904845.1. NCBI lineage: Eukaryota > Fungi > Ascomycota > Leotiomycetes > Helotiales > Mollisiaceae > Acephala > Acephala macrosclerotiorum. Next base: position 88,840 of record MU119358.1, read on the forward strand.
GCGTGCAATTCCTTGTTCTTCAACATGAATGTCCTTGATGTCGTTAGACATTCGCTTAGAATAGGGGAAGTCTTGGCATTAATTCTAACTGATCAAATGTAGTAGCACACCTGGAAACTTTTCAACAACACTTTGACGGTACCAGCATCTTTATGCAGAGATATAGAGTTGTTGAGCAGATCCTGCTGCCAAACAATTGTCACTCATGGTGCGGTTCGCGTTGCATTCTTGTGCTGAGAGAGCACGTGCTGATAAATCAGGCACCAACAATTCTAAGGCAGAATATCCAAAGCCATCGATGGCACGAAGAAGTTGGCATTTGAAGATCTACCGTGGTATGCATTGACAACAATGTTTTGCAGGCAGTTAAGGCTATCCATTTTCTGCTTTAACATCGTCCTCACCGTGGAACCGCATGGAATACTCGAAAAATTGGTCTTTAGGTGTACCTAGCTCGAGCTAGCCCAACCTTCTCATTTTCTCGCGATGTGTGAGAAGGCTACTAGGGGTGTTTTCCGTGATGGAGGTTGGAAAAGCGTTTTCGGCGGCCACTTTTTTGAGGCACCAATTTCCGCCCTGATGCAGGTTCAGATGACAAAGCAAAAATTAGCGCGGCGTTGCTCTTCTCAGTTGCGACGAGTATCATCAATTCTTCAGATCAAGTCCTTAATTCCAGGCTCAATTCTAATTGCAAGCGCGATGTGGTGCCGCAGAGTTCAGAAGTGCTTCAATTTGAGCTGCTTGTGCAGGCTCATATACAATTCCTGCTTCATGGCGACATTATCGTAAGGTGACTTTGCACTGGCTCTACCATTTTTGACATGAAGTTGCAATGGGAATGCATGTTGACGAGAAAACAGGCGGAGAGCCCATGCGCCTGCCCAGTAGGCAACATGGAAGAACTTGTAGATTTCGCTTGATTGCCCTGCACTTGCGTTTGGAATTGGAATTCTCACTTAGCAGACCGTTCCACCATCTACAGTTTTGCAGCAATGTCCTCATCTCAATTCCAATTCAGAAACATTTTCAAGTGCAGATCAAGAATTGGTAGAGGCAGAGTGATTCACTGCTCACTGGGCAGCGGGCAGGCCGTCCACTCCTTCCACAGAAATCATCTCTCACAAGCAAGATTCCAATTCAAACGCAAACACAAGATCTCGAAGCAACAGTAACACCCCCTACAACCCACTGGGCGGTCTCATGAACTCATCTATTCATTCCAATTCTATTCCTTCTAGATCTGCCTGTTTCGCACCTACTCCTTCCACATCAACCCTCTCAACCTCCCCTTCTCCTCCTCTCCTCCAAAAACTATTTCTATAGCTCCCCTGGCAAGCTCACAAATCTCTTTCCTATCCAACCCAAAATGCTCTGCTATGAGTCGGTACTCGTTCGAAAGAGTACTTCCGAAGACTCCTACGTCGTCCGTCTGGTTTTGTTAGCTTCTGTTTCCACTCCAATACTCCCACACTCAAATATCCATCGAGCATAAAGTCATCAACCGATAAATTTCATAGAAAGGAGAAAGTTGAGGAACGTACGCTAAGAGCAATCCTACACCCCCTCCCATTCTCCCTCCACCACCCAAAATGATGATCCCCAAACGTCCCCGTAATCATCTTCGCATGCACATTACAACTCAAACACAACTCTAGTCCTAATTTTCTCTTGATGATTTCTTGCTGAACGTTGGACGGGACGTTGATTACGTGTCCTATTCTATCTGGATTGTAGGATAGGAGGGTCTGGAGTTCGTCAGGAGTTGTTGTTGTGGGGACTTCGGCGAAATGGATTGTGATTTTGAGGCCGAGTTCTCGGGCTTTGAGGAAGGCGGGAGCGAAGAGAGAGACATCGCCAGCTGCTGGGTCGCCGCAGAGGTCGATGCCCACGACTCCTTGGGAGCGGTATTTGGCTGCGAGGTCTACGACTTGCATGGCAGTCGGAAGGTCATTACGGCGGTCGATTGAAAGTATCAAATTTGTTTTCAGGGTTGAGGTGGTGTTGGATATCTTGATACAATCAAGGACTGTTTGGACGTAGTCGTCCTTTGTCATATTTTCTGAGAGTATGGCTCGTGGTGTGGTGCGGAGTTCGAGGTAGACGACGCCATCGGCGGCGAAGTCTGCTAGGACAGACTTGGTGGTGTAGATCAGGGATGCTCGATCGTTACAGAGGCCGTAGATGTAGCGGGAAAAGAGGGGGAAGAACCTTCGTGAGGTGGTTAGCTTGGGATAGGAGAACCATGTGTAAGGTCCAGTGACTCAATGTTCGGAGCTAGGTGTGGCAGTATGTCTTCACCTCAGTTCATTAAAGCGGCCAACCCTCACTCGACCAGCGTCGTACAACACCAACATCAATGCAGGGGATTCCACTCACGTGTCCAAATCATAATCATGCTTACCTTCAGGCATCTCAACAAGAGGATCCTCCAGCGCCGTCTCCCCCTTCTCCTTCTTCAGCACCCAAACCTCATGAAGACATTGTCTCGAAATACTCCCACTCAAATGAGCATGCAACTATGATCAACGGTCAACTGTCAGCCTTATGTTAAATTGTCAATCAATGCGATCAATCCCGCATCACACTAGTGCTGGCATGCTAGATTGCGTTTGACGGCAACAGACGAGGTGCAGCCGCATCTGCAGTATGGCGTGTATGTATGCATGTCTCAAATGACGGCTCACCTCGATTTTGGGCAGGGCTCTAAAGTCCATTTTGGAATTCTTGTGGGCGGGTTGAAGATTGGGGTTTGTCTTTAAATGACGAGGCACCGATTCGGTGGTGAGACTATTGGAATTAATGTTTCTCGGGCTGCTTACGGCATCGGCATTTCCAAGAGTGGATGTCGGAGCGCGGGAAGAGAGTTTTGTCTCTCGACGGGAAGAGTGAGAAGAGGGGAGATGGACCTATCAACCCTTTGGCTGAAACCGATCGAGCACGTCAAACTTTCCAAAGAGCTTGAATACGAAGCTGGACAAAGAATTTGGGTTCGGTCGTGGGTGGCTGGGTTTGGAGGAGTGTATCGGAGAGTCGAATTTAAATCTCCGTTCCCTGTTTCTTCTCGGAGGTGTTCGTCTGGTCAATTGTACGCTACTGGGCTTCACTTGCTGTTCGAAGATTGGCTCCTTTAGTTCATCTGCGGCATATGAGGCTTCGTGGGTCAGCGAGAGGGGGGACCGCATAAGTGGTGGGTGGGTGCTATGGTGAATGGGTAGCAGCTAGCTGGGCGATCTCGACACCTGACATGTAGCTTAATTACAGAGAGTCTATCATAATTGATTACAGTACAGTGCTGTAGAGCTTGTGAGGTACACAAGAGCAGTGCAACATTCTGTTCCTCTGCTCTGGTCCTTGGGATGTTTCACGCAAAGCGAGTACCGACCAGCGGTGGCCCCTTTAGTGCTTGTGCCCTGCTGATTGCGCTGCACCGTAATTTAATGGTCCCCATCTTGCCATCGCATCCACCCATGCTTCCGCTGCAGGAGGCGATAAAGGGAAAGTGGAAACTCCCCGTGCCGGGGCAGCAGCCTATGGTCTATCAAATGCGAACTCCTCTGCAACTCTCTGCTCGGCCTCTGCCTGGCCTCTGCGCCGACTGTAGGCATGTTATTCTGCAGGGAGTACAGTGCACCGCTTGGACATATGGGACGTGTGAGATGTGCGGCGAAGTGAATCCTGATTGAGAGATCTGCCAGAGAATGTTCTTCGCCATTGCACTGGGCTGGGCTGGGCTTCCTTCGCTGTGCCGTCCCCCAGAATACATAGGAACAACGTTATCGGCGCCTTGTGAGCCTCGAGTCGTGCTGAAAAGTAAACGTTTGTCGGACGATCTGTCCGCTGAATCCTTCGGGTCAAGAGTAGAGTCTTGCCTGAACCATCGCCGTCTGGAAGCGGGAGCGCTCCTTCAAGCTGCGCGACCTTGGGCTTGACTGGGTTTTGGTTTGGTCTGCGGGTGAGCTCGGCTAAATTAGTACGGTCTGGAAAAGCAAGCAGCGCTGCACCTCCACAATCGACCCTTCCACTCAGACTCAATCCCGACTCCCAACTTCCAGGAAGTCGCAACAGCACCAACACTCCTTCAATTGAGCCATCGACACCCCCTCTGCTGCATCGACTGTGCCATTGAGAGCGACACTCCGTTCTTGGGTGAACGTCGACGGCTCTTTGCCAACCATCAGTCAACAGCCTCGGGGAGCTATCCTCTATTTGGCGCACCCCCCTACCTAGCCTCATTTCAAACTCTCGGACGTCAACGACACAGCTGCTCAGCTTTCAAATCAATTGCTTCGACAACAACCACAACATGGCGAACGAGGTTTCCCCGGACCAGATGCAGGCGCGCATCCAGCAAGCCCGTCGTGAAGCTGAAAATCTGAAGGACAGGATAAAGCGAAAGAAGGATGAGTTGGCGGATGGAACGCGTGAGTTACCGACCTTTCGAGAGCTCATCTCAATTGCGAGAGCTCGCAATGCGCAGAGACCGCAGATATGTGCTAATGGTATTATATAGTCTCTGGCATTGCCAGGAGTCAACAGGAAGCTTTGCCAAAAAACCAAATGATGAAGACGCGGAAGACGTTGAAGGGTCATCTAGCCAAAATTTACGCTATGCACTGGTCAACGGATAGGAGACATCTGGTGTCAGCTTCACAAGACGGAAAACTTATCATCTGGGATGCGTACACAACAAACAAGGTCCATGCTATCCCTCTCAGGTCATCGTGGGTCATGACCTGCGCCTATGCCCCCAGTGGAAATTATGTCGCCTGCGGTGGACTTGACAACATTTGCTCGATTTATAACCTCAACTCAAACCGAGATGGGCCAACCCGTGTTGCCAGAGAACTCTCAGGCCACTCCGGATACCTCTCCTGCTGTAGGTTCATCAACGACCGAAGCATCCTCACCTCTTCCGGTGATATGACTTGTATGAAGTGGGACGTTGAGACGGGTTCAAAGGTCACAGAATTCGCAGATCATTTGGGTGATGTCATGAGCATCAGTATAAATCCTACCAACCAGAACACCTTCGTGTCCGGTGCTTGCGATGCCTTCGCCAAGTTGTGGGATATCCGTGCCGGCAAGGCTGTCCAGACCTTCGCTGGCCACGAATCCGACATCAACGCCATCCAATTCTTCCCAGATGGCCACTCATTCGTCACTGGTTCAGATGATGCCACCTGCAGACTGTTCGATATCAGAGCAGACCGAGAGCTGAACCAATATGGAGTACGATTTACCACCAAGTGCGTGGAACCTATGCTGACAAATTATAGAGCGAGGCTATCCTCTGCGGTATCACCTCCGTAGCAACTTCTGTTTCCGGTAGACTCCTGTTTGCTGGTTATGATGATTTCGAGTGCAAGGTATGGCAGACATACATTTTCAAGCACAAAGGCAGAAGCTGACTGAAGACTTAGGTTTGGGACATCACTCGAGGTGAAAAGGTTGGATCGTTGGTCGGCCATGACAACCGAGTCAGTTGTTTGGGTGTTAGTAACGACGGCATGAGTTTGTGCACTGGATCGTGGGATTCATTGGTAAGTTCAGCCTCGGCACATTGTCTGCTGCGAGCTCTGGCTAACTTATGTACAGCTTAAAATCTGGGCTATGTGAAGTGTATAAACCAACGACTGCGGACGGATTCCCCAATCGAATTGTGCAGAGCAATCCGAGGCTCCATACCCACCGAAACCCGACCACATCCACCACTCCTTTAATCACTCTCACACGATACCTAATACCCCTGTTAATCTCTGCGACTGGGCGTATACTGGACGACGTTATGAAACCACTCCATGCCTTAGCGAAGCAGGTGTTCGTTGCTGGACTTTTGGATCGGATCCAAGCGTCAAGATCCTGTCAGCTGGTTGCGAGATATGATTCTGTGCTGAATAATTCTTCTTTTTCCAATTTCTTTGTTTGTATGGGCGGTCGTTATTGCATTGCCTGCTGCTCTGTTTTGTTGGGGCGCCTTTTGCTCAGGCTCTTCGCGATGATATCCTACCGAGACAACCGTGGTTCCAGGCCTCTTCTTCACCCATCAATCGATCAACCCCTGCGCACCTTTTTCTTTCCCTCCATGTCGTTTTCATTGCTCAATATTACAAAAAGCTTGAGTTATTTCGGTGGGGGTGGGCTGCTGTTGATGTGGTGTGGTGTATGGGGAAGGGTTGGGAGCGGAGGAGTCTCCGAATATTTGTGTGTGGTGGTGTCCAAGTCGATAAGAAATTCCAGGACTTGCCTGCACGATACCATTGGTTATGTGTAGATAGTCAGTTGGAGCCGTCATTCTCATGATGAAGCAGTTGCGGAAGGACTGAACTGGACTGTTTCTTCGGTTCGTCAAGCATTGTTTGTTGCTGCTTCGTCATTACAAATTCTGATATTGGCGTTGGCCTGGAATCAAACCAAACAAACAATGCTTGTAACATAGTCTAAGATGCATCCTCCATAGAAAATAATTATGTATGAACGTTCTCTTGTGTTTGGGAATGTATCTTTCTGGTGTGGTATCTGTACTGGCTCGGAGACTGGGCTTGATGTCTACATTTATACTCATGAGTAGGCGGCCAAACCCTTTATGAAAGGCTCGGTAGGTACGGAGGTACGGATGCCGAGCTATGATAATGTCCACACGTATACAAGTACCTCACCCTAGTTCCAAGACGGCGGAGTCACAGATCTTAGGTAGCGCTGCGGCTGCGGTATATCGTCACCAACGTTTGGGGCGTTGTGTGGGTGTGGGGACGGTAGTTCATGTCGGGGTTCGTATTTTTCGCTATACAATACTTGCCTGACGTACTTGGTGCAGGAGTGTAGGATGGAGTGGAATGGAGCGGAAGGGAGAGTACATGAGGGGTGTGCATGCAGATGGATGGATGTAGCTGCAGATACGGGATGCAGGTTATGATGGAGGTGGAGTTGGAGGAATGAGGTTTTGAGTTTGTTTAAGCGAGCATTTCTCGTGTTGAAGATTTAGAGTGTGAAGAGGGTCAAGGACAGCAAAATTGAAACTACATCTAAGTCTGAACGATCGCGAGATCGGTCGGTCTCTACACGCTCCATCGATGTCACGATTCAGCTGAGCGGATGTTCTCATGACCAAAGTACTTTCAAGGAAGATAGATGGCTTTAGCCCTAAGTAAAGATGGGTGTGAAAGCCGAAGAGACTGGGAATTCCCCGTTCTTTCCGGCTTCAAAGTTCGTATTGCACCCTGATAATCATGCGTATAAAACTCCGAAGGACTATATTTAAATCAAGTCTCAGCTGTGTAGATGTGGCGTTGGGGGATAGCCTATGACCAATATACTGTCAAGGAACATATCTCTTTTCGACTCCAGATACCATCTTGCTCCTGGGAATGGGCTTGTTAAGAATGCGGTTATGATCGCTGGCCTTGTTTGATGTTCGAAGTTTTAAGGTCCAGGCCTAATGTTAGCACCCATTGGCTACTGCAGAGTCCTATGCGTGTGAAACGGGGGCGGCGCGAAAACATGCCATAACTAGGGACCGTCGACTTTCGGATCTATGGTGTGGGACATGGATGGCTGTGTCTTGCAGTCTTTGTGTTTCTGTAGATGTGCCACTCGAGTACCGAGTCGGGTTGCTGCTGATATGATGTATTTGATAGATTGTACAAACAGACTGATTAGATAGATTGATTATTTGGACGGACACTTGGTACCACGGTCAGAAACGTATTAATATATGATTTCATATATCTTAGATCTCTTTTCTGTGTCTGAATTGGGAGTACACACAATCTGAACGAACAGCAAACTTTCATGCGAACATCAGAATTGGGAAGAAAATCAGTAAAGCTTCAACAGACTACTGTCTGGCATAGCAAAACGAGGAGAAGCGCGCGACTACTTCGAAAAAGAATCCGACATTGACACAATTGACAAGTGTGCTTCTACGAGCCAGATCCTTGGACATCTTGGACACCTTGACGCCGTTGGAGAATTTCTGCAGCTCTGCGACGTTGCTGCACCCCACCTCCTGACCTCCAGTCCGGCATTGCTGGCTTGCATAACGCACCCGCAAGGTACCGAGAAAAAAGGAAATGGGAAAATATCCATTCCTGTATGCATCATATCGAGACGTCCAACATTTGTGTTCTTGATCGCGCAGTATATTGTAATTTCGTTTCTCTGCGCCCTCATCAACAACACCAAATCGCATACGACCAAGTGGGACTTCTACCTCTCAAAATAGGCCGCAAACCCACTTTCACCGTAAAAGCCACAACTCCCTCATCACGGCATCTAACTCAGGACTGCCGGGAACCCATACCCAACGCAGAGGCATAAGAGCCGCCGACAAGGCTAAGATTGGGCTGAAACAACCTCCTTACATCACCTCTCCTCCTTTTCCCACGCGGGACCACCGCACGCGACTTTCTATTCTTGGCGACGTGCGCATCTGTTAGAGATCTATTCAGGCTAGCCGCACCAGCACCTCCTGGCCGAGGGATCATCGTATGTGCTTTCCTACTTTGCGAAGACAGGTCACAGCAGCAAGAGTACCGGACTAGGGCAAGGATTTCGGGAAAAAGCTCGGATCCACTCCTTCCAGAAGACACGCGCTTTACTTCTTCCCCTCTCTTCGTGGCCAATCCTACCCTCTCCTGCCCTGTCCATCGTGTCACACCAGTCAAGTCGCGAGCTCAGATCTCCCTCTCCTCTCCTCAGCTCAGCTACCCTCTCCTATCCCAAGTCCGGCGCATAGACAGCACACATATAAGACAGTCCCTTCCACACCACCCGCCCTTTCCCTCGAAAAGATGGCATCACGAACAGCTGCACAAGAAGAATTCGATTCGATAATATATAAAGCCTCTCGTTCGGACCGACTCTCACACCACCCATCTGATCTCGACGACTATAGATCCGACCTCAAGAACGGAGACGAAGACAGAGACGAAGAAGACGAGTTTAGAAATAGAAAGATAGAAGAAAGCATGCGAATGCCACTCCTTGATCCGCGCGGTGGTCCCATGCACCTCCCGCATCGAGACTTTGATTCTGGCCGCACAACTGGCGTAAAGGGCGTCATTGCCGATGCGAGGAGCTTTGAAGAGGCGAGGAAGAATGGGGGTTGGGGTAGGTCTAGGGAGAGGAGTTCTAGTCGGCTGAATAACTCGAGGGTGGATAAGAGGGCTAGCACGATGAGCTTTTTGAAGGATGATGGGGAGGGGAGTGAGAGCGAGGACGAGGAGTTCATTGAGAGGTGGAGGCAGCAGAGGAGGGAGGAGCTGCTAAGTGAGGGAAGAGACATCAGAAACCGGAGGACGAGTCCGAGTGTGAGGCGGTATGGCAGATTCGACGAGGTCGACGCATTAGGATATTTGGATGCTATTGAGAAGGTTACGAGGGATACTGTTGTGGTTGTCTTTGTCTACGATTCCGAGGTTTGTCTCCCCCTTCTGCTCCTTCCTTGCTGTTCAGAGCAAACGCTAATTCTTCCCAGTGCCCAGTCTCCCAACTCATCTCCGACGCACTCACCCCCCTCGTCCCCATGAACCCCTCCATCCATTTCGTCCGCGTCCACTACACCGACATCGAATTCGACAATGCCGGCGTCCCCGCCGTCCTCGGATACAAGAACCAAGGGGACTTGTTCGCGAACCTCACATATATCATTGATCAGATACCCGACGATACGTTATTCGATACTAAGGCTTTGGAGAATGTTCTGAGGAAACATAAGATCCTATAGTCTTCCTACATCTACTCCACAATACGAGGTAGTTGAGACATCTTATTGCTAGGCTATATGTGTGTTGGCTATACCTTTCTTTGCTCTCACGAACGGACGGATATCGCAATGTACTACTAGATATGATTACGACCGAAGAATCTCTCGGAATTGAGCGTGGCGTTTTTCATAGACTTAGGTTTTTTCTGGGTGGCAGGCGAGACGGGTATGGGCATGGCTTTACTTGATACACTGAGATTCGATCATTGCGTACCTTCGCATGAAATTACAAAACAATACCCTCTTTTTCTGTCAAGATCATCGCTCTGTGCTTCCAAACCAACAGTCTTGAATCGCACTCTGGCCACCGCTCTATTGATCAGGTCATCGTGAAGAAAAACCGTACAGTAGTCTCGTCTCATGATCAGATCATCACATCCAACAATCTTGTCTTTATCCTATCTCGGCTGTTGGGAGTTGTCAAACTTTAAAAAAAAGGCTATGATAAACACTACCGTCTCACTATCCTGTACTACTGCACTCACCAAAGCGGCTTCTCCCGCTCGTCCCGTCTCTTCAACGTGAGGCTAAATCTTAGCTTGCATTCAGTACCGCAAAGTCAAATGTCTCGTCTCACTTCCGCCTAGGACATGTAAGACATATAATCTGGTGCAGCCTGAATTGGGAAGGAGTTGACGAGCCGTTGGTGAAAATGTGTTCATTTGAAAAATCTACAGCAACTAAGACAATGGAAGGCTGCTTTGGTTTTCGGAAGCTGTCATTGCTAGAGATCTTGTCCCAAAACGCCAGTAACGAGAAACTAGAGCAAAGCAACAGTACACCCGCATCAAAACATCATTCAGCACCACACAACGCTTCTCAACAACAACTCAGAACCCACCATCTCCAAACGTCGGATTATCCAGCGCCATAAAATCCAACAAATCCATCCCACCGATATTTACCCCCTCCGCCGTCTGCGTAACACCCTGGTCGTTAATATGCTGATAGAACGCCGTTCCCGGCGGAAGATACCACATTTCGTTATTGCCACCTGCGCTCCAATCACCAGCCGCGGAGCCAAAGACATCCTGCATGTCGCCGTAATTGGATCCGGGAGCTTGGTTGTAGGGCGTGCCGGGGGCGGGGAAGAAGGAGCCGGAATTGAGGTCGAAGGGGGTTGCTGAGACGTTGAGATCTGACGTACAGGATGATTTGTTAGTTTCAATTGGGATTTGGAATGGATGGATGGGGAGGGGAAGGTGAGACGAACCTGTATTGCCCATGTAATTGGGTGTCCCGGCATTCCATTCTCGGATCATGTCCGCTTGCTCCGCTTTCGTTCTCTTTGCGTTTGGTTCGTGGTGCATGACAGGACTGCGGTTTCTGCTTAGGTTCTCTGGTGGCGGGGGACCTGTGGGCGCGCTGATGAAGCGGCTTCGGAGACGGGAGGTGAGGGTTTCGAGGAGATCTGCGAAACGGATACCGAGATGTACGTCATCGACTACGCAGTTCCGTAAGGCATCGACTGCTTTGTCCATCAGCCCTATGCTGATTTCGACGTCGGCCTTGGAGGCACCCAGTGCGAATGTTTTGAGTAGGAACATGGCGCCGCTGATGATGCGGAAGTAGCTGCGGACGGGAGCGTGCTTGAGATAGTCTCCTGGTAAAAGTCCATCTACGACGGTTCTAAGAAGACTTCGACTGCCGTCAACGACTTCACGAACATACTCTTGATCTGCTTTGGTGAAGCCGCCCAGTCTTGCGAGAGGGAGTTTTCCATAGTAGTTTTGAGTTTCCGGCGAAAGAACATTTCCGTTGGTTGTAGCCCCAGGAGGGTTTGAGTTGTTGCCGGCATTGTTCGTGCATCTCTCTACTACAGCTTGCAATGACAGCGAGTTAACATATATTCGAACATACTCGTACTCGATGGACAAGATATGTCGCATGTATGGTGGTAAGCGGAATCTGTCGAATTCTTTTCGCCATCCGGCGAGAAGGGGTTGGAACTCCTTCAAAAGCTCGATGTAGCTACCATCTTGGATGATCTTGGTGGTATATTGTCTTGACTTGAACAACTTCTCATTGCCAATTCGCATGGCATTGCTGATACCTGCCCAACAATGGATGATCTGATCATCCAGCTCCAGGTCCGGGATGTAGCTGAATGTGTTTGATACCGAGGTGTTGGTCTCGGGCGTCTTGCCATCCATCGACGCCCGTCTCTTACGAGGGGCAAAGACGATGTCTGTAACACGCAAGTTCTCGGGTACCATGTTGGTCCATCCAAGACGTCCCGCGAGTTGAGTAACGTATATCAGGAGAAGTCTCTTGATCCTCCCAGCTCTCTCGCGATAGGATTGATCGTCGTATTCTGGTCGAGTCATTTCGCCACCGGCAGCCAACAGCTCCTCAATGTTGTCGAAAACACCAAGTTCATATGAAAGCCCCATAGCCGTGCTCAGAAGCATCCAACACATGCGGTCACTTCTCCAAGCAGGTTCGAGCCAGCTTTCAATTCTCTTTCCTCCAACTCCTCTAGGAACCCGAGCACCAGCTTCATCATCCGTGCTATAAGTGTCTGAGACCTCGTAGTTTGGGAGCATGAGTTCGTCGGTAGCTTCAGCAGGTGGGAAGTGAAGAGCGCGTGGATGCCACTCCGTGAGCATCATTAGACTCTCGATCGTGCCTAAAGTCCTCAGACTTCCTTTTCTCAAGCCTCGCCATGGAGCAGTGCTAGAAGTTTGCGCTTCGGAATCTGCTCCAGATCCGCAAAACCCTCCTCCAAATGCCTCTTGGCCCCAAAGACATCTCTCAATCATGCCCCTCAGATATGTCCAGAGCTGCTCATGAATCGCATGTGACCGGCAGTGGCCTCCCGGTCCCGTGATTTGCTTATATCGAGACGCAATTGTCAAGAGAGTTACTGTCAAGATGGGCTCTTCGGTCAGTAACGTGTTGTGCGTGCCAGGATCACGGAAGGTTGGAGGAGATATAGGAGTTAATGGAGAAAGGTAGGCGTAATAGCTAGTACAGTTAGCCACACTCGCTGTGATTGAAGACGAGATACGTACTAATCAATGTAGTCAATCGCCTCAGGAGGAGTAAACCATCCGGCTCGTACAAATCTGAATCTTGCCCAAGCCTTGATTGCATCTTTGTAGCCTTGCTCTTGCGTTCTTTCAGGTCTCTCTAGCCCTTCCGTTGCTAATGCAGGGTCGATTACTGCTTCACGTCGTGGTTCTGGAGGACGCATGAGATGGTCTGGGAAAGCTTGATTACTGCTTCGTGACGGTGGAGGTAAGGATTGGTGTATGGAAGAGTTATTGTTCAAGAGTGGTGAAAGTTGACTGCTACTCCGTTCTCTCCTGTGACCAGGATTATTCGTGGCAGCTTTGTAGAGAAGATCCAAAGCATCGTGGGGTCCTACAGAATGTTAGTATTTTGTTTGATCCCTGAAGTTGTCATCTCTGGAGGGCGAATGTTCGAATCTTGTCACGGACATTCTACATGGCCATAATATCTATCAATGGCTTAGACAACATCGACCTTACAACGTCGATTGTTCTCTGAGACATTGTAAGTATTCTCGCTTTCCTGCGGAAGCTTGCAGATGGACAATGTCTATTGTTCCAAGACCTCGAGTATGTCGACGACGACAAAGCGAAACAAAATATAGGCTCACCATAAACTTCTCGTCGCATCACCTCCTGCGCCTCCGGATTATCTAGCTGCGTATTCGGTCCATCTCCATATTCCTCATTGGCGCTATTGTCACCTCTCTCGCCTTGGTTCGGCCGCCGCAGAGGCTGCGGACGTCCAATCGAACCCCCAGGCGTCAGCGGTGGTCCAGGAATTGGAGCATTATCGGCATAAGACACAGATGCGCGAGCAGGAGCTCCCATCGAGGACTGTCTATTCGGGGCCGGCGGAGAGCCTTGCACCATTTTTCTTCCATTTCGAATCATGTAATCGTCCTGGTCGTAGCCATCGAGGCTATCTGCGCCGCCATCATCGTGCTTGCGCTTCCTCCTCGTCGCAGAGAAGAAGCACTCCTTGCTTTCTCTTCTACAGCGCACGCAGGGCGGATCGCTAGGGTTATCGACACTTCCTAGGTCGCATTTCACTTTGCGGCGACGACATGGTATGCAGGCCTGATAGACTCTTTTGTGTTGTGGAGGTTGCTGTCCTTGTGGTTGTGGGGCTGCGGGGGAGGCACTCGAGCCATTGGAGCTCTCAGCATGTAGAGGGTATTGTAATGTCCTGGACTGAATGGTTCATTAGCTGTGAACTGTCTGCAAGACTGACTATCTGTACCTGGGTGTCGTAGCTCGGTGCGCTCGACATTGTGAGGTCAAATTAGGTGGCTAGAGTCGGCTTTGTATCGGGTTGAAGCGCAAAACGATGCTCGGGATGTACAACGCGGTCGCATAAAGTGGTCTGACTGTTACCGAAATCCCATGGCCCCGTGAAACCCAATTCCGGCAGGAAACGTGGTGGAAGAGACGGAAGATTGTTGTAGAAGTCGTGTTCCAAAGGAGTGGAAACTGATATCCGTTATCTGCCTTCCATTCTGGTACAATAGGGCTGCATTGCGCCTATTTTGTGTCACATGCACGGCAAGGAATCACCAAATATCAAACTTTCTACATGAGGATTCTCGCTATTTCAGAGGAATTCAACATGAAAGTATATATTCTGCTTCACTATTCCTAGGCTATTGTTCAGTTGATGACCAAATGCACTGTCTGATCTTGATACCGTGGTATTAAAAGGCTGCCCGGCGAGGACAGGGTGGAGATAGCTTCACTATCAAAATGGCAGATCCAGGTACTCGCTCGTAGGTAGGCCAGAAGATATTGCCAACAAAGTGGCCATTCCATGTCCCGGACCTGATCCGAGCATAGAGGGCAGCAGAAGCTGGTGCCCGTCTCCATCTTGTAGGCGGAGAAGTTGTCCGGCTCAATGATAGGGACCTAACCATCACCAGCTATCAAAATTTCCGAATCCCCCGGATTTGATCTTCTTCTTGACAGGCTCTTCGAGCACGCCATCTTCGACATACGTGCTATTGGCTGTGTCTGCTGCAGCCGATTTCAAGTATTTTCCAACCCCACCAGACCCTTCTGCTTGTACGACGGTGCCATCATTCCTAATTCGCTTTCCCGTCCAGGTCGTCTTATCATCCTCCGTACCACCTTGCCTCCTAATCTCCTCTTTTTGCTTCTCCGCTTCGTCTTTTTCCCGCTTCTGCTTCTGGAATTCCTCGAATGGATCGACAAAAACCACTACATTCTCCATGACAATGTCGTCTAGTGGCCGGTTGCCGTCATCAACTGGAGCATTCTCTAATTTCGATAATACATCCAGGCCACCAATAACTCGACCAAAAATAGTATGCTTTCGGTCGAGATGCTTTGCAGCTTTGTATGTGATGAAGAATTGACTCGAATTTGTATTCTTCCCTTTGTTGGCCATACTCATGACACCTCTGGAATCGTGCGTCAGAGGTCCATCGAATTCGTCGTTGAAGTTCTTGCCCCAGATACTTGACCCGCCTTTGCCTGTACCAGTAGGATCACCACCTTGAATCATAAAATTCCTGATGTTTCGGTGAAATTTCACGCCGTTGTAATATCCCTTCTTAGCTAGGTGAACGAAGTTCCATACAGCTCTTGGTGCAGTTTCCGTCTGGAGCTCGATGTTGATAGAACCTAGATTAGTCTCAATACGAGCGTAACCTTTGTTCTTGACCCTCTTTGGTCGAAGCATGTATTCCTCGTCGCTGAGCAATGCTCTCTCTCCACTGGTTTCAGGTGTGAGACCTGTAGACGTAAAACTTGCAGCTGCCTTTCCAGTCGTGTATTGGGCCGCATTGTATGCCATCTTCTTCTCTTGTACTATCGACGGCCTAGGTGGAGCCATTCCCTGCCCAGTCTTGGTCATCGCCTTCGACCGATTGATATCCCCACCCGCTTCTCTTTCTCTCCTTGCCTTCTCGACAGCCTCTTTCGCCCTCAAGACCTTGTCTCCTACTCGTCCCAGCGCATCGATGTTCACGCTTCCCTTCTGCCTCTCCTCCTCTTGCTCCTTGCTGAGCACAGTCTCTCCATCCTTCAAGAACTTGAACTTGCTCAAGTCTCGACTCTCGATATTCTGCGGATCCTGAAGTGTGATAATGTCTGATCTGCCAAATTCTCGATCATCAACCAAATCCAACCATATCTTCGGCTTAATGTTCAACCTCTCGACAGTCTCCCAAGCGAAGACATTCGCCTCACTCCCATGTCTGATCGCCACGATATGCGTATTATCCGTAAACACCTTGAAAGTGACAGGATCAACCATCTCGCCCTTCCCACCGCCTGCGCCACCTCCGCCGTCATGTGCGTCTGTGTCTCCATTCCGCGCAAAGTTGAGCTTGATCAAGTCTTTCTCTTTCAAGGGCTTCCCATTAATAGGGTTCGTTCCATGCTTCGCTAGCCATTGACTTATGATCTCGACATCGAATATCGTGCCTTCTGCGGTGCAGACTGGGTGTTTGAATGGCTGGAGACTCGCGGCGCAGAAGTTGAAAGGCAGTCTTTTGAAAGATGAGCTATTTGGGGCTTTCTGTGAAACGTTCGAGCCTGCGCTAGCGGAGTAAGCGTCGGAGGAGGACCACTCTGAGTGCGTGATCTACGATGCGGTCAGCAATGGAACCAACAAGATGAGGGAGGAGCTGTTGATGGTAGGGAGGGCGGTTGTACTCACATAGAGTTTGTCAGTGCCTACAATGAACACCGGCGTCAGTTATTTTTCCATTACAGTGAGGAATAGAATGCGACCGACCTTTTCCCATTTTGATGTTGTTCCCTGCTCGACGTGGTATGGAGGTAGGAAGTTGAAGGTTGTTGACTTTTATTTCAAGAAGATCTTATCTTATCGCGGTTGTATGATGATCCGCATCCGACCTCACTTTAGACGACATCTCTGTCTTCAATCTGTAAAACTTTGAATGAGATACGAAGCTGTACAGGTTGCTTCTTAGTTCACCCTCTTGTCCATCTTTGTGCTCCCAAGCAAACAAACAACAGTCCTTACTTCAGGCCTGACTACTCCTCTGCCCAGAATGTATCTCTCTAGTCTGCCTAGCTAGCAGCTCATCCTTTCCTTCCTAGAGACCACGGTACATGACCAGCATCTGCATATGGCTCAGCAACTAAATCTCTATCATGAGTAGTGTTATTTGACACAGATGCCATCTCGTTTTAAGACCATCAGGCTGTCCTGGACTATTATGGGCGTTAAGCAACGACCCTTTGAGATCGCGAGGTTCTCTTTGAAACCGATGACTGGTGGACGAGAACAAACCAACTTCTTCTTCCTTAGCTAATTTGATTGCTGTGGGCGAGAACTTTGACCATAGCTACACCAACGTAGATGTTTCAATATCTTCTTTCTTGCTTGCATGCTGGCCAAGAATGAAAGAACAACGGTGTTTCATCTTCTCCCCACCTTGACAGGACAATCGGGACGGTTAAGCCATGCTAAGACGGAATATGCAGTACATTATCATGGTATTAGCCAATGGCCTTCCTTGCTCGGAGATTATTGGCAGAGAAAGCCTAGATGAGGCTGGAACGCTGAGAACGTTGAGTCCGTATTGCAAGCTTTTGCATCAGCGACCCATTTGCAAGTCGAAAAGCTGCTCTGGAGCCTGCTTCTCGAAAGCAATGCCACTCAAACTTAAGGGGCTAAACAATTCATTTGAAATGAAGTGAAGCGAGTCCTTGCTCTTACTCTCCAATTACCTACTGCCTCCTACAAATAAGAGCAGCCCATATGATTGCGCCGGTGGTTTTCCAAGAAATATATACTTGTAAACCTATAGACTCGGGCCAAGAACCAATTTCCAATTATCGCCCTCGATTATTATTGGTCTTTGTCCTCATCTAGCAAGCGGCCTTGGGTATGGAGTTACGGGGGTAGTCCTCGCTTAGTCGTGGAGCTGGCTATAGAATCCTCGTTCCCCACGACCCATTGCAAGAATTCCACAACAATTGCAATCGCAATTGAGCACAGCTTTTGCTTCTGTAAGCATATCCTCAGCTCCTCTATCGTGTCCTGCGGAACAGTCAACTGATAAAAGCTTGTGTTTAGGACACACGTGACACCCCTGTCGGCTGGTCAATCATGGCTTCTCGAGTTGAACAAAGCTGCCACCAGGTCATGGAGGACACCTGCGAGCGCATGATTGGAGACGTGAGTATCTATTGTCAATTTTTCCTTGCATTCATTAACAAGTTCATGCCAGGTTGCTGAGAAGCGGATGGATCAACCGAGCCAAGAGGGGCAATAGATTGAACACCTTCAGACTTCAGCCATTGAGGGAGCAGGCCCATCTTCGACACAATATGTGGACTTTGGATCCCACGGTTTAGTTGTCGCGCAGCAGTCTCAACCCATGAACCACCCGTAGGCCGACACCCTTTCGTTTTTGATATCAGTACTGATATTTATGGCAGCCAACAAGGATGCGGGTCAAATATTGTGCAAGGCAGCCATGGTCGTAATTACTCTTCCATCTCAGGACAGCCAAGCGGCTGTGCTCAAGTAAGGACACCTCCATATCTGGTGAAACGCAACTAAACGGCCTCTAGCGCCCTTCACAAACGTATGGCGGACTTAACAGTGGCCTTTTAGGTCAAAGTCAAGACGATGTCGGCTTTACAGTAACCAAGATCACAAAGGACGGTAGTCGAATTCAACTTATCGGCCGACGGCATGGTGGAAAACATGGTTACAGATCGCCATGCAAGGATGCTCCTCATCCATCAGTGCAATTGAGTCAAATTCAACATGGACGAATGGGTGAAGTTCGCAGCCAACAGCGGGCTGTTCATGATCAACCTCCAAGCCGAGCCAAGAAACAACCACGTCCAGCCGGTCGATTCTTTGAGCAAAAGGTACAATCTGGGGATGCTTATGTGGTCCATCAAGTTATGGCTGCTTTGATTGATGCTGGCTATGGTCCCAACTCGAAATGGGGTGAGACGGATATTGTAGAGAACAAGGTCGAGGCTTTGGGTGAGGATGTTGGCGCTCAGGATGAGGACGTCGACATGAAGCATGACTGAGTATGAGAGACTTACTCTAGGCCTATGATATCATTGTATCGTAGCCACTCAACTCTGTCAGGACTTCCAGAAGGATGATCTAAAATCTTGGTCCCGACTGATCATGTGATAAGCTGCATCCTTAGTGAAAGGCTCAACCACACTCATCCCCAGCCTTCTCCTTCTTCACAACCGACTCACATCTTTACACTTTTTTTTCTCAAGAGCTAACGTACAATACCTCGAAATTGAAGTGGCGAGATGGAGCCGGAACCAGGTCAGCAATACCGCTCTCCTCTTTGCCAATTCTAACTTGTGTGATTTCACAGCCTCACTACCAAGCAACACAGTTGTATCCTGGCAAACAGCGCTAGGGACTCTACTACCTCTTGCTCTCAATATATAGGGTCAACCAAGTGGCAGAGTGCTATTGCTCCCAACGCAATACGGTTCTCTCCTACGATCGTTTCCCGCAGTAGCCCTTGTGGACAGCCTCTCCCTCATCATCAGCATTATATACACCTACTTTTCTCTTTAT
The DNA here is from genome assembly GCA_014904845.1 of Acephala macrosclerotiorum. Lineage (NCBI taxonomy): Eukaryota > Fungi > Ascomycota > Leotiomycetes > Helotiales > Mollisiaceae > Acephala > Acephala macrosclerotiorum. Next base: position 108,179 of record MU119358.1, read on the forward strand.
ATAGGTCCACTTCAAGCTGTCGCATTGAATCTGAAAGATCGTTTCGAGCACCGAACCAAGAAGAGAATTATCGCCAAATTCTGCGGAAAGAACAGGGTGTGCGATGGTTGATGTTCGTCCTCGGCATTGCACAACCTGCCATCAAGCTCATTTCGATGAAAGGTCTCTTTTGGACGCAAGCTTGTGGCATATCTTGGGTTGTGTCATGTCTGGTGATCGAGCTGCTCTCATTTGTAGTTTCGAAACCATCCTAAGACCTCAGCTCAAATCTTTCGTCCCCTACAAGCGATCGCGCTACTACGACTCAGCTTTCAACTCGAATATTCTTCATGCAGACGACCATCAAGGGCCTTCACTCAGAGTTCTTAGCAGCATCAGTATTGATCCAATTTTGGATCGGCTTTAACATACTGCGACCACTACTAATCCCAGACCGTGGAGCCCCCGACTCGATCACGGTCGCAGTGGCCGCGTTCATGATTATCTGCTTCTTCCCATCGGCATTGCTACCTTCCATGAGCGGAAGGAGGCCCGGAAGTGTGAAAACAGGGTTTGAAGGGATTCCTCACTCGGACTGGATATTGGATTGGCTGAGCTTCGCATTGACGGTTCTGCTGGTTTCTGGATTGCTACAGTGGCTGTTATCTCATTTTGATCGATTTCGGGGATACTCGAATCCGTGGCTAGCTCTGTCTGTTCAATACGGTCTGTTCTCCTCACTGATTGTTACAATCGCGCTCATGCAGAGTTTTTGCCGACTACTTGTTCGAAGACTCCGCAAAGAGAGAAATGCTAGGGACAGATGGCCAGGAGATTTGAATGCCAGGCCAAGAGCGGAGCCTGAACGGACATCGCCAGTTGAGTCCGATGGTAAGATATTGTGGCTCGCTTGGCTATTGCTCATGAACTTTATGGTGTTAGTGTTGTGGTACGCGTACCAATACGATAGTGAGGGGACGGAGCTCATGAGTTGGACTTCGGTATTTGGGAAATAATCATCTCAGTTCATGAAAGCTCTTCATCAGCATCTTCAAGGGCAGTGTATCAGCGTTCTCACATCTGAACACCGCCTCGAGGATCCAAACCACCACGTATACTCGCCACGGGTTCCAGGCTAGGGCACTCAGCGCAACCAGAAGTCAGCCTCAATACCAATACCTCTTCAACAACCTCTCCTCTTCCCCACTCCACCTCCCATATGCCGCGCCAGCCTTCACAACCCCATTACCAACCCAGCTCATCAGTCCCGGCCATTTCATATCCCCAATCTCTGCCATCAAACACAACTGCACAAAGCCCTTCGGTAGTCCTTTCTCATCGCATTCTCCATCCTCCGCCAGTCCATAAATGATATAAGCACATTTTTCGAATCCTTCATGGCCAGGAACTAGTTTGCCGACGAACTCGGCGTCGGAATCGGACTCGTTAAAGAAGCGGTGTTTGGTGTTGATGGGGATTATGGCAGTCTCGCCGGGAGGGGGGCGGATAGTGGAGTCGTTGATTTGGAAAGATAGGTTGCCGGAGATGGCGGTGCATTCTTCGCGGTATGAGACTGAAGGTTGAGTCAATAACTAGAGTGGGGGAAAGAAGGCATTGAAGAGTTTTGGGTCGTCTTACGGTGGTAATGAAGAGGTGTACCGCCGCCAGGAGCTACGACAGCTCGGATCTGCGTATACTCTCCATTTGTCTCGTGAGCGTACTTCTCGATTGTGATTTTGTCACGGATAATGGGGTGAGTGAGATGCCGTCGAGAAGGGTCTCGAATTCCTGGAGGAGTGAGAGTGTTCTTTGCGTCTGTCATGGCTGCGTTGGACAAGGCGTAGGCCTGTACTTTGGTGAAAAAATGTATAAGTAGAGAGAAATAAGGAGGGAGAGAGAAGAAAAAGAAATGAGGAAGCATCTGATACAACAGAAAGTTAAAGTTAAGACCGCCTACCTGAAGTCATCCTGCCATACCCGAGAACCCCCTTTTGATAGGTCAGGACTACCGAGATCTTTGAGCACATCTACCACAGAGGCGGGATGCAGCAGCAACCTACCTAAAGAGAGCAACATCTCAGAAGATCAGATCTCCAAGCTCATCCACCAGATCTCAAAAGTCACATACGTAAAATCCCAAACATCATCTCTAGCGCTGACCTTAAATACCCCACACCCGCCCCTAACCACTCGCTTAGCCGCCTCTGCATCCGCCCCATGCCATCCGCTCTTCACTTCAAACTAAACCAAATTGAGGCTCGGGTTCGCAAGGTAATTAGTTTTAGAAATGCTAGGGTAGCAGAGCCGCAGAAGGGAAAGGTGATTGGAGGAGAAGGCGGAGAAGCGAGGTGAGATGTAAGCCGGATGTGTACTTGCTGTTTTGACTTCTTTCTGAGAAGGGAAGCAAATGGTACATATAAAGCATAGTTGCTCCTGAGAGGAAGGGAGACAAAAGCTATTCGATTCCACAAAAGTCCCCTTCGAATGCGGCTGAATTTCCTCTCAGAGCTTCTCAAGAAATCCCACTCGAAATCCGACTCGAACCAAAGCTCCAAGTCATATCAACGTCACCAAGACCTCCACCTCTAGTATCATGGCAGACGCAACAAACATCAAGAAGATCGCCATCATCACTGGTAGTACTCGTGCTGTCCGAATCGGTCCCTCAGTCACCAAGTTCGTGACTTCAGTCCTCAAATCCGACATCTCCTCCAAATTCGAATTCTCTATCGTCGACATTGCCTCATTCAACCTCCCCGTCTTCGACGAAGCCGTGGTCCCCGCCTCCGTCCCATTCGCCGCTCAATTCGCGCACGCCCACTCCATCGCCTGGTCCGCCGAAATATCTAAATACGCTGGCTACATCCTCATCACCGCCTGCTACAACCAAGGACCACCCGGCGGCGTCAAAAACGCAGTTGACTACCTCTACAACGAAATCAAAGGGAAGCCCTTCCTCATAATCTCATATGGCATGGAAGGAGGTGAGAAAGCGAGTGATAGCTTAGCGGTGAGTTTGAAGAGCATGCATACGGTGGTTATGGAGACGAGACCGATGTTGAGTTTGGCGAGGAATGAACCGTTTGAGTTTGGAATGCCGTTTGATTTGAGGCTGGCAGCGACGGGGAAGTTGGGTGAGGATACCTTGAAGGCGTGGGAGGAGAAGAAGGGGGAGATTTTGAAGGGGTTTGGGGAATTGAAGGATTTCTTGGGGAAGGAGCCGGAGGTGAAAGCTGTGTCTGGTGTGTAATGGAGGCTTTGATGTCGTCGAGATAGTTTTTGAGTGCCCCAAAGAGTTCTTAGGGGAGCATACTAGATTTCTCGGCGGCTTCGACCTCTTCCAGGTAATTTGCTGAGAATGGAGTCAGTCATGTCAAGGCATATCCATCAAGATCACATACCATAGAGTCGATATCTCGGTGCATAATACCTCAAGTGCTTCTTTAACACCTCCAGATCAGCTTCCCAGTCTTCATCCCGCTCCGCAAATTGAATATGCATCATAGCAGAAACAACAGGAATGCGGTGAGCCCAGAAAGCGCAACCATCAAAGTCAAACGGAACTCCTTGAAATGACTGCTTTGCAGCGTAAATGACGATTCTCGCTGCAGATAAAAGAGCGCTAGTTGCACGTGTGGTTCCTTCTGTGTCTCCTGCCTGGGAGGCGAGGTCTAATTCATGGAGATGAAGAGAGAATACGGCACAGGTCCGGATGGCGTATGGGCCACAGTATTTCCCATTGGCTTTCCCACTAAAACATCCCAGTCAGCCATGATAAATACCTCCATAATGCTTGGAGCAAGACCTACGGTGGTGGAATGCAAGCCGTAGCAAAGCCCTGGAGGGCAATGTCAAGTTTAGCCGCATCAGCTTCTCTCCTAGCAGGACTCTTGCTTTCATCCAAAATATGTCGAGTGACCAAATCAGACAAATATGTCATCTGGATAGCTGCTGCAAAAGACCCAAATCTGGTGCATCCGCGATCTTCTACGTCTAGGAAAGCGAGGTTGACATCCTCTGGAAGTAGCATCTCATCTCTTACTCGGTACTTGATTCCATCTTTGAGAGGCACTCGGGGAAGAAAGTCGTCCGCTGATGGCGCCGCTGAAGCAAAAGGAAGCTTGTTGTCCATGTACTCTAGGTTGATGATTCTGTTGGAAGTCAGTCTCACATTTCTCTCTCCTCCAGCATTACACACCTCTCCAGGATCACCAGGCACCACCAAATACATCTCCTCGCCTCAAAGATGATACCCTCATCACCTTCCGGTGGAACCTGCCTCACACAAGTATGCAACCCCAAGACCTGAGCCATCCGAATACAGCTCCCAATTGTCAACCAACTATCTTGATGCAGTGCTTGAGCATGCTCCCAAGCAGCAATCAGAATCCCCAACTGCACCAGCTCCAAGCTGACTTTCCCGGTGCTTTGTAACAAAGACCAAATACTCTTCAACGTCAGGTATAACTCATCGCCACTTTCACCCTTACAAGTCCCGGGCCTTGGCGTCAAATGCGTGATCAAAAACATCCCTAACAACAGCGTTGAGAAATGAGAGTTCAACCCCACATCCTCATTCTCAAGCTGCCAATAGAAGACCTCCCCATCTACTACCGGCAGTGACTGGTTGAACGTCCTAAAGTAGGTATCGCAGAAAACATGGACATAACCCCTCTTTCTGCTAATAGCAGACAGAAGTCGATGCACTTGCACAGAAACCTCGTCATCAACGCTAATCGTTTGGCTTGATGAAAAGGATTTGAGGTTGCAGTCCCAAGATGTAGTGATTGAGGGAGGTATAGAGGAGGAGAAGCCCGGCACGACATCAACAAGGGGCGGAAGCACCGTCACTCTGTCTCCGCTCTTGCTTCCGCCTTCGGTGGTATTGTCTGTGTACCAACATTTAACGAGGAGTCTGTCTTCGTGTAAGTTACCAATACGAATCATTCCGGGTAAGCCGCGTGGAGAGACAAACCTGCTACACCTCCCACAAGCCGGCAACCCTTTATTACAGCTTTTCTTCCTCCTCTTGCAAGGCTCACACACCGTATGTGCTGTTTTTGACACATTTACAATCGAGCTGTTGTCCGTCATCTTGCTAAATCCGAAGCTTGAAACATGTTTGAGAGTCGAGATGAGGGAAAGACTCGAGAACCTTGAGCTGCTGGGAGGTCATCGAGGTCCCCATTCTTACGTGAGGATGCTACCAGGCAAATGTCAGCGTGACGATCCTTATCGGCGTCACGTGTGTCAGAGCATTTGCGGCACATCTCCTTCCCTTAAAAAAAAACTCTTTGGTGCAGAACAGAGAGATCAAGGAAAGTCCTAAGATGAGTGAAGGCACCTGGCTGTTGACCAAATCAAATTGGAGTAAGGAGGAAAGAAGAACAGCAAAAGCCGCTATTGAAAAAAAAAAAAAAAAAAAAAAAAAAAAAAAAATAAAAAAAAAAAAAAAAAAAAAAAAAAAAAAGAGAAAAAAGAGTGGAAGCTGGAACAAAAGCGGCTTGTCTTTGCCGCTATCCAAAGAACATCTCATAAAAGCAGCATCGCGATTTCTTCAACTTCAAAGTACTACCACAATTATTCCTATTGATCGAACAATTTAATCTCAATTCTCATGATGACTGAACATATGATCTTTCGTTTCATTCTACTCTTAAGGCAATTGAAGAGTGGTTGAGAAATTCAAATAATTAATTCACGATAACTTGAGAACTGGTAAATGCAGCAGAAAGACTCCGCCTCACCAATGTAGGTCCCTCAAAAACATTACGATAAGTCGAGAAACATGCTGAAGTATTATAATTTACCTCCCGTACGTCGTACAGGACCTCTGAGACTCTGGTGGCTGAAAAACCTTGCAATTCCCGTCTTTTCCGCTGCCAAAATGTGCGTTCGTGGCTTGGGAAATGACAGTTCTTTACTCGTTGCTCTCCCTAGGTTTTCTATCCATACCGAGAATGAACGACTCAGAAACTTGAATCTTCAGGTATCTAATCATCTATAGAATAAGGAGACCATGACACAACATGCAAAGAGTTGTGTTCTAGCTAACTCCATTCCGAATCTCGTCAGGCAAAGTCAATGCCTAACTTGCGGCCTTGCTTGCACATTACTAGTTTTGATCTGAATAGAAGCTTGCATTTGGAGGCCAAGTACGCTTCTAGTAGCCCCGACCCAGAAAACCAATGTTGGCGGAGTACACGAGGAAGGACCGAAATGGTGCTCCGTGATTGGGCTTCTCTCGCCTTAAGAGGCAGAACATACAGCAGGATGAGGCCCACGTCCTGAGGCAAGAGCTCTCTTCTCAATTTTCAAATTACAAGAGTGATCACGGATATCCTGCGTTGTGATGAGAGCTTTCTTAATAAACATGCAAAGCCAATATTTGATTTTTAGCGACGCCAACGACGTTATGATCCTTCTCGCCGCATGCTACACTACCCAATGACTATAACTTCGTATCCTATTCATATTTCTCGTTTCCATCCATCTCGTGAATAACAATAATGTATCGTGCCCTTTGAACACCAAATCCAAAATGCACAATTGCTCCTCCCTTCTCTTGCTCCACCTAAACGCCTCAAAAAAGACATTCCCTATCTTCGGTATATATGTACTCCTTGAAACACCTGCCAGTCGTGCAGTATTAACAAACATTACTCCTTCCCTCACTCTCATCCCTTTCATGTGGCAGGGACTGTCGAGTCGGAATCTCTCCCGAACGAATTGTATGCCATGAAGTTGCGGTCAATATCCATACTTCGATTGATCCTTCCACCAGGCGTACGAGGATTTACGACGTTGACCCGTCCGCGAGATGTGACTCTGTTCATATCCTCGTCGTCAGTCTGCTCATCTTCATATGCCCCAAGCCTAGAACATGGTTAGATACCCGACACGTGTGTAGCGAATGTTTGTTGTACATACCTGTCAAAGTAGTCGGCAAGACCATCATGACTCGGTGTGCCAACCACTTGATCGTAGAGTGGTGGGGGCGTTGGCATTGGTGGCGGTGGATCCTCGGCATCAAAAGGAGGTGGATTAAAACTTGGGGCTCTCATCAGATGGATTGGCCGTTGCACAGCAGCCCCATTCATTGCTAAGTGCGCTTGAGGCGGTCTTGCCAAGTCAGGCAGAGCGCTCTCCATCCCATTCGGGTTCCCGAAATCGGTGGTTTCGAAGGAAGAAGTCATATTGCTCGCAGCCGCATTAGGACATCCACAAACACGTTGCATATTCATCCTGCCTGCATTGAGATCTGAGTATTCTGGCAGAGCCAGATTGGCTTGCGTGGCTCGACAGCTCAGAAGCGAAATAGGCGAATCTATCGATATCTCGAAATGGCGACGTTTCTTGCCAGTTGGATCGTCTGCGTCCAATCTTGATATTCGCATAACAATCTGTATTTTGGTTAGTCATAGACTCACCACATGCCAGAAGTCCATACCTTGATCCAGTGATGAACATCAACATTCTTCCATGAGCAATCGTGATGCAAGCGCTTCGTCCGATCCTTCTCAATGGCCTCACAGGTTGGTAATTGTACATCCATCTCGATTTCTGTCGCACCGATGATACTCTCCAAGTCTCCAGCTAAATCAAGGTCTCCGAGCATGTTTTCTGTCACATCAGGAAGTGGCTCAGGGGTTCCTCCATATCTCTCAGCCATCCTTCTCCTCCTGGTTTCGACCCGCTCCCTGATTTCAGCTCGTTCTTGTGGACTTGGCTCGCCTCCTCGCCTTTGTCGGACCTCTGACCCGACGTAGTCTTTGCCTAATGGCTTTCCAGCAGATTTCTCCAACAAAAGAATTTTTCGAGTGGTATCTCTTCTGGTGACCTTCTTGTTGGCTGCATAGTATTCGATGTTCTCGCTGACATACACTTTGAGCTTGTGAACTTGGACCTTCGCCAATGGCATAAGTTTGAAGGCAATTGGGATCTTGGAGCCTAAAGGAAATGATTTTCCCGAGATCATGATTTCGTAGTGCAGCTGGTCTTCCCACTTCCTGCTAATTGAGATTGGCTCCACCAATTCTAGCGAATCTTCTGATGGTGATCGAATTACTGGGATCTCCTTGAAACCCTGGAGATTCGCCTTAAAGGTCCCCGCACGCTCCACGAGACATTCCAATTGCCACGTGACATGAGCAAGTGGAAGTTTAGTCGTCTCTGGGCTGTTGTTGTCGATTGGCAACTCGAAACTGTACTCGTAGATTCCGGGATGAAAGACCTTGTAGCCTTTCTGTGCAGGAGTTGGACCAAACGGGGAGTCGCCTTTGGTGAAACTGCGTGATTGATTGCTCTGTAAAGACAGCCTCTTTGCATCCTTAGCAGACAACAAGGTGCTGGATCTGCTCGATCGAGTGCCGATGCCTGGAAGAGAAAAGCCTGAGCTCTGATGACTAGGCGATGGAGGGCCTAATGTGCTGGCAAGATTCGTGACTGATGAAGATGCAGACTTGTCTCGCAAAGAATAATTGCACATCGCTCCGTAGCCTGTCTCCGAATCTTCATATGTACAGTTGAAGAACGGCATCACTTGAGTCCTGAATGACTCCTCCTCGAACAGTTGGGACTTCTCAGGGGGAATACCTGACGGAATTAGTTTCTTTAATAGATGTTCATAAGTATTAGATGGCAGCGTTATACCTTCTGGCCAGTCTGTCCGACCTCGACCTGTAAATTTCAACGTGACAGTTTTGAGCTTCACACTCTTTGTGACGTTCAGCTGCAGCTTTCCCCGCAGCAGCGCAGAAGTATTTGAATGGGAGTGGTTTGTGGTGCCATCGTGGTCGAGACCTGTGAGATATATCACCGGCTCAGCCAGAATGATTGAACAAGACACGCCATTGCCAGAGCAAACCGGCTTTTCCGAGTCCGAGCTGATCTTTCCATTCAGCAAAGACCCAGCGCTAATGCTAGGCCTTGTTGAATTGCTCAGAGTGCTACCCGCTTCGGATCCTATACCAGACACATGTGTTCCCGTAGCAGTCTCAAGTGAAGGTCTCGACATGGTCGTGTCCCCCGGTAAAGTAACAGGAGATGCCCTCCGAGCGAATATTGTCGTAGGATCTGATGAAGCTATTGACAAAGATGCTCGCGGGGACCTTGGTATTTCTGGGCTCGCAGACCTCGTCGAGTTTGCTGCTGAGGACGTAGCGGCAGAGGAGTTAGAGGATGACGGGAAGAAGACCGAACCCAGCACCCTCTTTGCGCTCTCGCGTGAGGACGCCAGCTTTCTGAGTTGTATACGAAGTTTTGAAGGTTTCTTCGGTGGTGGTGGAGGTGGTGAAGGTCGTAAATCGAACGGCACGAAACCGGCAGGAAGTCTCGTTATATGTATAGAATGTGGCCGACGTTGCCGGGGGCGGCAGGGAGGTATGGGCAGTGTTGGAGTCTGCGACTTGAAGGAGAAGAAGCTAGGAGGCGTATAATAGATTGAGCCTCTGCTGCTGTAATACGACAGAGTGACTGGTTCTGCCATGATGAATGTTAACGAAAGGAGCCTCACAAGGGCGCTTCAATCGAGCTGAGGGGAAGTGAGGCTCGAAAAAAGGAAATAGTTGGTATTTTGATATTCGCGGTATGGTTCTGCACCCAAGCGCATGAGACTTTGAACGCTCTGGCATCTGATAGTCGAGTGCCAACCATATCATGCAATAAAAGGCGAGCAGGGTGAGTGCCGGTAAGGCTTAGGGGATATAATTCAAGCTGATATGCGACATGCGACTGACTGACTGGTAGACTCACAAGACTAGTTTGGCATGCGTTTGTTGTCACGGTGTGCAGGGAAGACTGGATGCCCGCTGCCAACACATGAAAGCAATCGCAGATGGCGGGGTGAAATTTCCCAAGATTCCCGGATTTGCAATGTTTGGGTTGCAAGGACTCGCCGTGTAGTCGACTCGGGCTGGCAGTCGGATCCTAGCTTCTGCGGCTTCGATGGCGGTATACGCGAGCCTGCTGAATCGCGACTGTACTTCCGTAATATGCACGGCGTGGGGGAGGTAGATGAGAGTGTTTCGCGAGGGAGTGAGAAATGCAATCGTGCGAACTTTGTACAAGAATGCAGAATGCAGAATACTGCTTGCTGGGCAGGGCTCCTGTATGTACTGTGCAGCAGTGAGAGCGGAGGATGCAGGCCTCTCTGGATCTTGGTTGCTGGAGTTGGTGGTCGTGCTTTGTATGGACCAGTGAGCAGAGGTGAAGCTAGAAAAGAAAAGGTACAGGACGATGCCGACGAGTCCGCGACCCAATCATGTTGAGAGGGGCCAGTGACATCAGCAAAAAAGCCCGTGTCTCCCTTGTCTTCCTAGTCGCCCGCAACGGCAGCCTCAACCGTCAGTCCACCAACACCGCGGGTGCACAGTCCAGCTCGAGATCATAATTATCTGATGGTCGAGATCCTGGATGGATCGCATGTTGCCCATACATCGGAATCGCTGCATCTATATCGAGGATGCGGCCAGCTGTCGTTCTGCCAGGTAAATGATCTTAAAGTGCTGTTTGTAAGCAGGGAAACGGGAAACGCCCACTCAAGCCTTGGGCTAGTTTCGAGTAGGTTGAAGCGCGAAGGGTTCGTCCTTGCAAAACCTTGTTCGCGAAGCTCATGCATGAGGTTTCAAAATGACCAGAAGGTGCCGAAAAGATGCGTCTCCTTAGTACTCGAGCCCAACGGGGACGTTGCAGTACGACTTGTACCACGGAGAAACCCTCCTGCACGACACCAGCAAACGGCAAATGTTCGGCCATCTGTCGGTCATCCATCATCCCCATACCGTACCCAACGCGTTTGCGGGAGTCGCAATGATTATACAATTCAACCGTGATTGCTTGGCTTTACCTCACGAGTGTCCCACGGAGAAATGAGAAAAATTACTCAGTTCCAACTCTCAAGCCTGGAGACGGACGGAGGCAAAGGTATGTGGAGTCATGGTCAGTGAGTGGCAAACTCAATCTCGATTCTCTATCTTCTCCAAACCTCAACCGGACTGCTGGACGTCCTCTATCACTGCCAACCCGAGGCCCAAACAGGAAATACAGATTTGTTAAGCGTTCGAGGCGCCCTCTAAGAAACCGACAGGCTCAAGCCGAATGCCTCCCAACACCGGAAGACCGGAGGGGTACCTTTCTCGGAAGAGAGAACCCTTAAAGACGGCCAGCCACTGCCATCATGTATCTCACGTTTTCTTTTTCATGTGCACGAGATCTGGATCTGTTGATCCTGGCCTATGGGAGTCGTTCACCGCCGCGACAGCAGCCCATACTCGCAGGCTTTCTCATCAACATGCTGATGCAGGCCACGAATTCATGATGACCCGCTAGGCTAAGCCCTCCTCGACACGTAATGGGTCCCGTCGCTGCCAGGGCAGACTAGGAAGAAATGCCTCCTTTTGAGGAGATCTTCGAACATTTTGAGATCAGATGGTAGGTTAGAGTATTGGGAGGAAGAATAATCTGATCATGCAATGCACTCGGAGATGAGATCTGGTTGAAGTCTTGGTGGCTTGACCCTAGCGCTGATCATGCGGGGAGCCGTTGCTTCGAACAGAGAGACCCTGAAAATGAGATGAAATGTACGGTATCTCTCTATATCATTATTGTTAGGAAGAAGGAGACTTTGACATGAGATTACACGTATGAGGCTATATAAGACAAATTGTTGGAAAAGAGAACGCAAACAAATCTGGTGTTTTGTTGTGAATTGTTGATTCTTTTGAGACGGGATCCGAGGTTGGCAGTCAAAACTTTATCCCACCTCGCTTCATTAGCCTTATCAGTACTATCTCCACGTGATGCAATTCAAAATCACCTGCAACATCCCTCCCACGCGACTTCGAGCTTTCGGACGCGTCGACGCCTCAATCGAGCGAATATCTTCAACCACCTAATTTGAGAATGGCAGACAATGATGGCAATGCGTCACTTAAGCGAATACCACTCAATGAACCTGCCGACCTTTCAGCACCTCTGCGAGGTTGTGTCATTTGTTGTACTTCTGTTCCAGATGAAAAGCGCGTAAGTGTCTGGCTGCAGGCTCCCATCAAGGTCAACTAGCGCTCTTACTGACATTTCCTCCCAACTTTAGACACAAATTGCGAAATATGCAGAGCAGATGGGTGCGGTCCATCGGTATGACTTGACTCTCGATGTGACACATCTCATTGTTGCCGATTACAATACTCCGAAATACCGATACGTCGCTCGAGAAAGACCGGATGTACAGCCTATGACACTAGAATGGATTGATGCCGTCCGAGAACTGTGGATCAATGATCAGGAAATCGACTTCACCTTACTCGAGACCGAGCATCGACTACCCACCTTCCATACCCTCAAATTCAGCATGACAGGCTGCGATGATCGTAAGCTATCGAGTGTCGTCACAATGGCCTTCTGCTGACATAGAGCTTATAGCTTCGGAAAGGGCAGAAATCGCCGACCAGGTCAAGGCAAATGGAGCTATATACGAAGGAGACCTCACAAAACAAATTACACATTTGATCTCATTCCGGACAGAGGGTGCAAAATACCGAGCTGCCAGGAGTTGGGGTCTACGGATCGTGTCTGTCGAGTGGCTTCGCGATAGTATTGAAAGAGGGATGATATTAGACGAAAAGCTCTACGACCTAGCTTTACCAATAGACGAAAGAGGAAAGGGTGCCTGGGATAAGACGAAACCAAAGAGAACCTCGCTTGGCAAGCGTTCACGAGAAGGGAGCACAGCGGAAGAGGGAGGAAAAAGAAAGCTACGAAGAACAGCCAGTACCAAACTTACCAGCCAAAGTGAAGGGCTGTGGGGAGATATTGTCGGCGGTGGGAGTATGGTGGCACAAGTGTCTAGAAGTGGTGCTTGGGACAATGCCGAAGATGCTGCTTCACCACAAAATCAGGAACCTAAGGCGAAGGCACCCATCGCACCAGCGAACCCCTCATCGATGAAGTCTACAATTGAGAATCTACCTGTTCGAGGGATGTTCAGCGGCTGTCGGTTCTACGTTCATGGCTTCAATGCCAAGCAGGACCAACTTCTTCGGAACCACTTGACTACGAACGGCAGTGAGGTAGCAGATTCCATTCAGGATTTAGTGAGCACGGAGTCGGGAAGCGACGTTAAGCGTCTATTCCGGATCGTGCCTCCCGACTTGAAGGTCATCGAGTACCCACCGCTGCCAGAGTCCCAACTGGATATCGAAACAATTACATTCTGGTGGGTGGAGCGTTGTCTTCACAGCAAGAAGTTCGTGGAACCCAATGAATGTATCCTTGGCCGCCCATTCCCAATGTTCCCAATACAAGGCTTCAAAGGCATGATAGTCTCCTCGTCGGCCTTCACGGGTATCGACCTCCTTCATCTCAAGAAAGCCGTCGACTTGATCGGTGCGACCTATAGCGAGGATATGACTCCTCAATCTACCGTGCTGGTCACGAAGTCTCTTACTGCGTTAAGGCTAGACAAATCTGAATGTGCCAGAGAGTGGAATATTCCTATTGTGGCCACGGATTGGCTTTGGGAATGCATCGAATCTGGACAAAGACTACCTTGGGCCAAGTACAAGCGGAGGTTAGCAAAGAAGCGAACAGACTCTTTGCCGAACTCAAAGGAGCAACCTTCTTCGAAAGAGCCATCACGGCCAGAGCGATCAAAAAGCGATATCGTGAAACCTGTTGCCACTTCAAGCGGCCATTCATCTAGTGTGACACGACCAGCTCCAAGTTCCGGACTCGATGATGCGTTCGCAAAAGATGAGCCTGCAGCTACAAGCACAACACGACCTCCACAAACCTCTGGATTCGATGATACTGCATTCGCAGACGACGAGCCCAACTTCAAGGAGGAGCAAGTCACCCAAGCTCTTTCATTCGCCGGCACCTCTTCCTCAACCCAAGATCTTCCAGCTAAGGCTGCTCCTCTCTCAGAACGAAACATCAACTCTCCAACCAGAACCGTAACAAAAGCCCCAGCGCCCACCGAACCACCAGTAATCCGCCCCCAAGAAGACATCGGTAACGCAATCTCCAACCTCCTCGCAAAAACAAAAACATCCGCCCAACCTGACTCGTCCGAGAACCGCAGACGAGGCGGAAACCGCATCCTCGGCCGTGCAACCAGCAATGTGTCCACAGCCTCCCGTGCAAGCTCCGTCGATTCAACAATGAGCCATGGTCATCCTGTCCAATATCCCTCTGGCAACGAGAAGACGAATGAACAGATAGAGTTGTTGGTCAATGGGGATAAGAACGAAGTTGAGAATCTGGAAAGTCAGTTGCCAAGTACGCAGTTACAGTATGATGATCCGGGGAGTACGACTGCAAGAGAAATTGTGATGGCGCGGAGTAAAGGCGAAAAGATTGACCCAAAGAAGATTGGTCTGAAGGACAGGGCTGTGACAGTGGGAGATTTCGCTCCGATGGGGAGGACTACGAGGAGGGCTGGCAGGGATAGAGGTGGTCCTTTGAGATAGATTTGGAAGTATGGAGGCATAGCGTGGCGTTTGTTGGGTACTTAAGATGGGTGTGATAGTAATGGATTGGACATTGTGACAACGTAACCCAGTGGAACTCGCTCATTGTAGTCCATCTCTGTTTCTGGTCTGAATACTGAGTCACGAGATTGAAAACTCCTACCAGCAAGCGCTGGCCTCGCGACGCACACCTCAAGTGAGGATAATCCAGTGTCTGTGAGAGAGAGTTTGATTACTGGGAGTTCCAAGCCCAAAGCATCCTAGCCCCAAGCAATGAGCTTTGAGTATAAAGCACTTTGTTTTATATCACGATGAGCTCCTTCACTTTGTCGCAGTAGCAATTGTGTTCGCCGTCAAGAAGCAAATGAGCTCGAGGTATTGTTAATATATTTGCTTCACGGATCAGAGCATCGCACCTTTGTCGTGACAGTCATGCCTTTATTGCTCGATCGCTAAAAGTATACCCGCAAGCTACTGCAAGGCACAGCAAAATGTTTCATCCCTCACGATCCTATTTCCTCATTTGGCGACCCAGGCTCGGCAAGTTAAAATCATCCTATTAGAAGTCTTCGTTAAACTCGTATTAAAGTTTTGGGGTCTCGGGGATCGGCCGAATGACGGATGTTAATCCTCGAATACTCGTCTCCTTAATCTCATATTCCTTTCTTAACTTTACTTCGTATGTTTATAAACTACATCTCCCTCTTCTAAAGTAACTTACCATCACGCAATTTTCTTATCCAAGTTCAAAAACACTCGTTTAAATTTGCAACTAAGCAAAATGTACACTACATCTCGACTCTCGTTCGCCTCTCTGGCAATGCTCGCAAGCACCGTCGTTCTTTCCTCCGCAACATTAATGTCCTCGCGAGCCACAACCGTCAATGACTTCACATACACCTCATGCCAATCCGCATCCGACTTTCAAGACGCCAGCCTAGGATTCGTTTCTGTTGCCAATTCAACCTTCATGTCCGTAGGCTACTGCACTACACAATGCGCTGGAAATTCAGACTACGCATTTGCTGCTCTCTATAACACGTACGTTTGTCCATATCCATATCCATATACACCTCTACAAAAATAAGATCAATATTCTGATATTTCAATTTCGCAGCGAATGTTTCTGCGGCCAACACTTCACCGCCATCTCCACAGGACAGGACGCTGATTGCGATACCCCCTGCCCAGGCTACCCAGACGATACCTGTGGTGGAACTCAAGACGCTGCGAAGGGAGTTGAATGGTACTCTCTCTACTCAAACTCAGGCTCGTCATCGTCATCAGACACAACGAGCTCCGTCTCCGCAACAAATATTCCCGGCACGACAGTTACTTCCTCGACGCCGGTTATGGGGACGAGTATATCATCTGTTAGCAATGTGACGGTGACAACGACTACGAGTACGTCTTCCAGTTCGGCGACGAGCAAGGCGTCTCAGGTCCCGGTTTCGGGTGCTGGTGCTGGTGTTGTGGGGGCTGAGAGGGTTGGGTTGCTAGTTTCGTTGGTTGGGTTACTGGCTTTCTTGTGAGATTCAGCAATGGCTTGTATATTAGAAATGTTGGGGTGTACGAAGGTGTGAAAAGGTGACCCGTCTTGCTCTAATGCAAAGCTACGCACTGCAACCTGCTCAACATCGTCGTCTTCCATCTGCCATGGCCAGTCGACATAGTCACCGAGCCGATCTCTCTCATCGCTAGGTGGGTACTGTAGACGCATGCGGACTTAGTAGGCTACATGGATAGCATTGTCAAGAAGCTGTTCGCGCACATTTCCCTTTGAGTGCTACTGACTCTGGATCTCGGTTTCTTGACGCATCATCACGTGTCGATTCAAATACGGACATTTGTTCACAGCTCTTTTGACGAGGTCTTAGTCCGGACTTTGGTCGCAGGGGCTTGAGCCTAGTTAAAAGTCGGCCCACACTCCCTCCCATCTCTCTCATTCAAACCCCTTTTTCATCAACCAAAACCCCATTTCTTAACCACTTTCTTTCATTCGGACTTCAATCAGTTTGCAATCAATAATGCGTTTCCTTCCATTACAAATTCGTGTATCTTGGAAATTGAGAGAGGAGAGAGGACAACTTCTCTCACAGATTTTCCCAACCCCTCAGTTGGAGGCCGAACGTTCCTTAACGTTCCTTAACTCGGGAGCTTGTTATTGGTTCGCTTGGATTTGGAGGTGTCTGATTTCTTGAGAGGAGGAAGGGGGAGAGGACGGGTTACTGGGATTCTGATTCGTTGATCTTGTTTTTCTCTTCTTAGTGCTTTAGCTTTCGTTGCCTCGACCATTCGTGAGGTTGGCTTTTGTTGTTGTATTGCTGTATTTCCTTAGTAGTTCTGGTGGTGGTGGGAGAGGAAAGGAGAGACGAAGACGTCATTGGGAGATAAGTTCAGGCATTGGAAAGAGGTCTAGCGAGTTGTGGTCGAACTTCAGGGCATAGCTCACTGAAGATTCAGTCATTTAGTCACTGAGACACAGCACTTTTCCCCAAATTTTATAACCTCGTAAGTCCCCCTTCGCTATAATATAAGCCATCAAATACACAAAGAGACGATTCGAAGCTGTCAAGTTGACAAAAATGAACCAGTCTTGATCTCAATCCAACCCATTTTCGATTTCATCAAGCTGGCGAAGATTTCTGAAGGAAGCTGTGTTTTGCATTATTGATACAGATAATGAAGAACTTCCTTGTTCTCAATGTTCAGCCTGCTTTGAGTCCGCCCTTAGATTCATCAAAATAATAAACGATTTACAAGGGAAGCTGCACTGTTGCATATTCAAACCAATTTATATTCCTGGTAGCCTAGTAGAAAAATGAGGCTGTGCCGACCAGTATCCGGGCGTTTATATCACGGCCCCCATGTTGCAGCAACTGTTATTGCTCTCTTGGGATGGCATACGGAGATTGCGGCATAAAGTGATGCGACTACAGGGCCTCGTGCCCTGAAATGGTGTTCTCAGGGCAACGATGTCGCCATAGAGCGCTGAAAAGAGTGCTGTAAGCGAATAAATTCCCTGTAAATCTAGGGTATTAACGCTTATCAGCCGAAAAGTTCTAAAGCAACCGTATGGGGGGTAGTGTTTAAGATAAGGTGTAAATAGCGAGCGCTGATAGGCTCCCTAGGCCTGACAGACATTAGAACTACCTAAGATCTCCAAAGAGGCTTTCAGGGTTGACAGCCTGGAAATATAGCGTTCTTGAAGCTTCTTGGCGGTGAGATAGCGTGTCTTTAGCGTACTGAGTACCTAGAATACTCTATCCCTTCGTCCGGTAAAACATATCTCAACGCTAAACAAAAGAGATTCGCTTAACTAGCGCTCATTATTTTATGTACTTTTACATACAAATTTATGCGTCAAAGTACTTCAACTAAATAAAATCGCGTTTGTCCGTTCTCTATAAAAAAGCGCGTTTTAATAAAAAATTTTAACGATTATTCCAATTCTAATTATAGTAGTAATTCAAGTTTATTATTATAACGTATAAAATGAAAATTACAAATTTTAAAAAATATTTTTAAAAAATTAAAATTTGTCGATAAAATTTTATATATTTTATTTAAAATCAAATTTTTACAAAATTTAAAATCGTTTTTATTTTATTTTTTTTTTTTAAATTTATATTTATTCGATTATTTTAATTTGTTTTTTATTTTCGATTTTTTTAAAACGATTATAAAAAATATTAATCGATATATTAATATATACAAATTTCAAATATAATAAAAAAAAATACAAAAATAAAAAAATTTATTATTAAAAAAATATTATATATTTATTAATATTATTTTATATATAAATATTTATTATAAATTTCAAATCGAATTATATTAAAATTCAAATTTTAATAAAAGTTTTTTATATACGATTTTAATTTATATATTTTTTTATCGATTTGAATAAATTAAACGTTATTATTATATTTTATATTTTAAAAATAATAAATATAATAATTATTATTTTTTTACTAATAAAATCTAATAATATAAATTAAAAATTTTTGTTTTGTTTATTTAAATTTTTTGTTAAAAATATTACTTTTTATTTTCAAAAATTAATATTAATAAAATTATAATACGATTTTTCGATTGATACGAATATTTTTTTTTATTTTTTTTTTTATTTTATTATTTTACTAATAAATAATTATTACAAATCTATTTATATATATAAAATATCGAAAAAATCAATTAAAAAAAAATATAAAATCTATAAAATCGCGAATTATAAATATATATACAATTAAATTTGAAGTTTAAAAAAAAAAAATTTACAAATTATAATTAAATATTTTATTTTTATTTTTATCGATTTTTTAATACGTACATTTACGTTTATATTTTTTCGACAATATATTATTATATATATAAATAATTATTTTATTTCAATATTTTTATTCGTTGAATTACAAATTTGCAATTTTGATATTATAAATATAACAAAATCGTATAAAGCGTTTTTCAAAAATTTATTAATAATTAAAAAACGATTTTTGAAAAAATTTTCTTAAAATATTTTTATTATAATAATCAAATAAAATATATTTTGTTTAATTTAATAAAATAATAATATTATTTTGAAATTAAATAATATTTATATTATATATAAAATAAAAAATTGAATAAAAAAAAAAAGAAAACGTTTTATTAAAACGTTTATATCGATTTAATTATATAATTATTTAAACGATCAATTAAATAATTTTAATTATAATTTTTATTATTTTTAATAATAATTGTTTTAATGTTTATTTTTTAATCTTATATTTATTTTATTTAATTATATAAATAAAAAAATACTTTTTTTGAGAAAAAGTAAATAGAATTGAATTATTAATATTAGATTAAAATTTTAGTATTTCGTAATTTGTTTTTGAACATTTTAATATTAATTAGTAATTAAATTCGTTCGATTATAAAATAGTAAAATTATTTACAAAAAAACAATAATTGAATAAAATCGATCGAATAAGAAAGTTTAAATTGTATACAATTTATTAGTTCAATTGAACGTAAAAAAAAGTAGTTTTTGTTTGTATTAAAAAAGATTATTAAATCTTTAAAGAATATTGCGATTTTATATTCGTTTTGTTTTTTTCGATTTAAAATTAATTGATTTTTTATTTTACGTTTTATCGCGTATTAATAATAAATATTTTATTATAATTTATTAAATAATACTAAAAACAATTTTTACGAGTTTGATATAAAGATTCGTCGAATTAATATGTTTATTGAGTATGATATAATTCGATAAAATATTTTTCGAGAGTATAATTATATTTTTTTAGAGTACGATTTTAATTAAAAAAAAGTTTTTTTATTATTTTTTTTATTTCTCGATTCGATATAATATATATTGAAATAAATATAAAATTTTAAAACGAGAAGTAATTGGAATTATGAATTATAAATGGAATATGAAAAAGTATTTTTAGAATAAATAAAAAAAATGTTTGAAAAAAGAATAAATAAAAATACGAAAAGAAAATTACGTAAAATTTTGCGAATAAATAAAATATAAATATTAAAAAAACGATTTATTAAAATTTTAAAAATATTAATAAATATTACAAATAAAAAAAAACAATTAAAATAATCGTATAAAAAAATTGTAAAAATAAATTTAATAAAAAACTTTAATTTATAGAAAAATATAATCGATTTAAAAATAGAATAAATTCGAAAGTTAGTATTTTTCGTTATTTTTATTGAGAAAATTAAAAAAATAATATTAATATTTTCGAATTTTTTTTTTTAATTATTAAAATTTGTTATAAAACTTTTTATAAAATAAACGATATTATTTGAACGTACGATACTTTAAAAACAATTTCAAAAATACAATAAAATATTATTATTAAATTTATTATTAAAAAATGAAAACTCAAAACGAAATTCATCGTTTTTATTATTATTAAAAATTGAAAAATTGTTAAAAAATTTTAATCGATTAATATATAATTTCGATTACAAAAATCAAATAATATTTAATTTCAATAAAAAATTAATTATTTTTATAAAAATTTATAATAATAAATTTAAATATTACAAAGAAAAAAATTCATTAAATATATTTATACGAATATTCAAAAATTTATATTCGAAAATAAACATTAAATTTAAAAACTATTATAACGCATTTTCAATTATATTTACCAATGAAATTAATAAATTTTATTATTAGAAATTCATTGGAAAAAGTTTACCTTTCGACAAAATAATTAAAATTATAAAATCGAACTTCGAAATCGAAAAACGTTAAAATAAAATACTCAATTAATAAAATACAATTATACTCACATTAATTCGAACGTAAAATCCAAATAAAACGATTTTCGAATACTTTAAAATATTATATCAAAAACTAATCCAAAAACAATTTAATCTACATTCGAATATATGAATAAAAACTATTATACGAAACAAACTTTATTACGTTTATCGAAATATATTAAAATATTACCAAACGTTCTTTCGACTTTTATCGAATTTCCAAATAATATATAAAAACGTTCACAACGCGATTTTACTTTAAACGAAAATAAAAATAATTTTTAAAATTTTTATAATTGAAAAAAAAAAAAATCTATCAAAATATAATCAAATTATACTTTGTAAATTACAAATATTATAATAAAAATACTCGATATAACAATTGAATTAATTATAAAAAATTGATAATATATTAAAATTAAAAAAAATATTTCGTTTGTAAAAATTCGAATTATTAAAATATTTATTATATATTAAAAAAAAAAAAA